>CAUDMG010000137.1:247500-291648 GCA_958450375.1 Homarus gammarus
TCAGCATATATATATATATATATATATATATATATATATATATATATATATATATATACATATATATATACATATATATATATATTATATGAAAATCCACAATGAATACGTGGATAAGATAAATCTTGATAAAATCACACGGGAAAATGGAAACAACGGAGTACCTTAGCTTTCGTCTTTATTCAAGACATCTTCAGAGGCAACTGGATTACATGGACAGAGAGAGGCTTAAATATACAGGGTGACCTAAAAAACATGAGGTCATCATTTTGACCTGACCTCATGTTTTTTAGGTCACCCTGTATATTTAAGCCTCTCTCTGTCCATGTAATCCAGTTGCCTCTGAAGATGTCTTGAATAAAGACGAAAGCCAAGGTACTCCGTAGTTTCCATTTTCCCGTGTGATTTTATCAAGATATATATATATATATATATATATATATATATATATATATATATATATATATATATATATATATATATATATACACACACACACACACAGAGGACCAACACAGTCTATTATTATCTTTCTAAAGGGTTCTATTGCTGGAATAGGCCGTAAAGGGCCTAATTTGATCGGCTGATTAGGTTTACCTCTCATCTGGCATTCGTGACAAGTCTTGCAGTACTTTGCCTCATCTCTCTTCAAGCCAGGCCAATGTACATGAGGTAATATCTTGTGGTAGGTTTTCCTAACCCCTAAGTGTCCTTCCAGAAAATCATGTGCCAGTCTCAAGATCTCTCCCCTATGCCACATGCCAGTCTTCCCCAGCAGGCACCGAGGGTGGTCTAAATTTCCTCATCAGGAGGCCAGAGTCATCAGCTTCCTCCTTGCTTACAGCACTGTTACTCGACTCGCAACAACTCTGGTTCACTTTCCTGATCAGAAATTAATCTTTTTCTATTTATGGGTGCTTGTTCTATAGGGCTTACATCATTATTCAAAGTTGAATCAACACTAGATGAGAGTGAGTTATCAAATACGTCACTGGTGACTTCGAGGGAATTATCGCCGCTGTTGCCACTGTCTGCCGTCAAGTACGACTCTGTTAGGTTTTAAATGCAAGAAAGTGGTTTTCTTACCGTAGAACTCAGATACCTTCACACTGATTACTCACCCAGGAGATTATGGTGTATCACTACGTAGAATTTCACTCTGCTTCCGGCATTCAATGCGTTGTGTACATCCATCTAAGTTATTGGTTATACTATGTCATAACCAATCAGTCATTACCTTTGATAATAATAATAATAGAGGGGTCACAGATACTGGCAGATAATTGCACTTACATTTATTTGGCATAATTCCATACACCGAACTTATAATTTGCATGGATAGGTCAGCCACTCACATTCGCGCCACAGTACCGTAAGTTATAAGGGAGAGTTTGTCAACATGGAGAATTAATTGTTAGATCTATTAGGCCGGCTTGGAGTGCTCTTGTAGCAAACAGGCCCTCACCAGTGATCACTTCCTTTACAGGATGCGTTAACTTTTCGCTGGACTTAACAACAATCTCGGGAATTTGCACACACAGACTCGTAGCACTGGTAGGACTGTATGGCCCCTGTTCTAAATCTGCTGAGCAGGAGTCTACTCTCCCGCAAGGTCTAAAGCCCACTGACTAAAATGTGGTTTTGAGGCATGAAATGACCCCTATCGGCTGGCCGGTTACCTTATCGCTACCTAAACAAACATTTGGGATGGGTTGTGCGGGAGGCCCAACGCAACCCATGACAATCGCCCCTACTAAGAAAAAAATTTTCTTTGGAGAATAAATTTTTAGCACCTGTATACAATCAAGAGAAAGTCTATCCTAGACACACAATTCGACATTCACACTGTGGTGTGTGTGTAACACTAACACTGCAACGGTGTGTAGTCGCCAATCGCCACTGAGGGAAAACCTCAACATTTACTTTAGTTTTTCTGGCTGGAGGATAACTCCGCGGAGAGGGTGACAATTCCTGAGCAATAGTTCATGCTAAGCGTAAGCACGCTACATTTACATTACAGCAACGTGTTGTGTGGTGTAGGGTATGTAGACATTGTTTAGGTGGCACAGGTGTTGTGTTATGTTCTCAAGTGTGGAAAGGTGTGAGAAAAATGCATAACATATGATGAGCCGTCAGACGCTTGGAGGCACGAGTCAACTGGAGTCTAGACCAACTCCACACTCATTTGGGAAGGTGACCTCTCAGTCAGTTGCTCTGGTTCCCCCACAAGTCAAGGTAGGAGGTCAGCCCTCACATTCATGCTGCCCTTGATGTACCGGAGGACGAAGTTGAACTGCTGGAGATACAGTGCCCACCGCATCAGACGAGCATTTGCATTCTTAGATGGTCGGAGACTGGTGAGCGGCATGTGGTCTGTCTCCAACACAAACTCACCTCCGTAGAGATAGTAGTAGTACTTCTTGATGCCTTCCACCACTGCCAAAAGTTCCTTCTCAACAGTGCCATAATTCCTATCCGCAGGTTTCAACTTCCGACTGTGACTCACAACTGGAAAAACCTCGCCGTCTGCCCCTTGTAGTAGCACTGCGCCAACCCCATCCTGTGAAGCATCTGTCCGGAGCATGAAAGGCTCTTCCTTCCTCACCAGTTGAAGGATGGGTTGCTTGCATAGCAGGTACTTGAGGGCACTGAAAGAATCCTCTTGTTCCGGTCCCCATTGCACCTTGTTAGATACATGTTTCTTGAGCAGGTCGGATAAAGGGAGAGCCACCACGGCAAAGTTTGGGATGAAGTTCCAGTAGTACCCTACGAGGCCCAGAAATGACCTCACTTGTTCTTTTGTAGTGGGCCGTGGTGCATCTTGGACCTTTTTTATCTTTTCATTCTGGCAGGTGCAGCGTCCTCTGCTGACAGTGTGTCCGAGGAACTGTACTGCGGCCTGACCGATCTCCCACTTGCTTGGTTTCGTGGTCATGTTTTTTTGTTGGAACCTCCGAAACACCTCCTCTAAGAGTTCCAGGTGTTCTTCAAATGTTGCTGAATGGATTAACACATCGTCCACAAATGCCTCAACTCCCTAGATGCAGTTTAGAACTTGCCTCATAACGCGGTTGAAGATGGCAGGGGAGTTTGTGAGGAGAAAGGGAAGGACTCTGTACTGGTAGAGGCACCCTGGCGTACCAAAGGCTGTTGTGATCTGCCGACTCTTCGGGTCCAGTGGGATTTGGAAGAACCGCTTGGTCAGGTCAAGTTTGGTAAATAACTTAGAACCAGCTATTCTTGAAAAAATTGCTTTCTGATCACACATAGGTTCAGCATCCACCTGGGTAATGGCATTTACTCTCCTATAATCCCCACAGATCCTGACACCCCCATCCTTTTTTTGGATGACTACCTCAATTTCTTGTTTGACAGTGTCCAGTAGTCGCATAAGGTGTAGGGCTGGTCAGTTCAATAGTGTGACAGTCGACCTGGGCAATTCCTGGCTTATCAGAGAAGATGTCCTTGCAGTGATGCAACAGAGAGCTGATGGCATCTCGTTCCTCTGCTGATAGATTTCCGTTCACCTCAATGTCCGTGAAAGTCTCACTCCGGCCGGAATGTGCAGTAACAGGCCCATCCTTCTCATCACTGTCAGAGATCACTGTGGCAGCACAAGTTACCCCTGAATCACACTGGGGAAGGTCGTCCCTGTCTTTCTCAGTGGAGACTATACCCCCGATCGATGACGGGAAGTACTTCCTCAGCAAGTTGATGTGGAACTTCTTTCATCGAGATCCCACCTGGACAGTGTAAGTCAGATCCAAGACATGCTCTGCAATGTCGAATGGACCTTTCCACTGAGCCAGTAACTTACTGCGCATCGTAGGCAACAGAACCAGGCACTGGTCACCTGGCTGGAAACAACGAAGCTTGGCCTTCTTGTCATAGTAAGTCTTCTGGACCTCTTGAGCTCTTGCTTTGCCAGTTGACAGGTTTCTTGGAGACAATCAGCTAAGTCAATGACGTATGTATAAGTGGTCTTGACTTCCGGATCTGGTTTCTCATCATCCCACACTTCCCGAAGAACCTGTAGAGGTCCCCGGACGGACCTGCCATACATAAGCTCGAAGGGAGACACCTTGATTGAGCTCTGTGGCACCTCTTGGTACGCGAACAGAAGTGGGGCAATGTAGCGTGGCCACTCCTTAGGTTGTTCGGCTGCCATCCTCCTGAGCATTTTCTTCAGCGTCCTATTAAACCTCTCACAGAGTCCGTTGCACATCGGGTGATAGGGTGTTGTCTTTAGCCCCGTTACCGATAACAGCCGCAACAACTCCTCCATCATGGCAGAAGTAAACTGGGTCCCCCTGTCACTTAGGACTTGTTTGGGGATACCGACCCTACAGAAGATTTCTAACATGGCTTCTGCAACAGTCGTGGTCTCAATGTTCCTCAAAGGCACAGCCTCGGGCCACCTCGTGCTAAAGTCAACTAAGGTGAGAATATACTTTGCCCCAATGCTCGCCCTTGGGTTTATCGGCCCCACAATGTCCACCACCACCCTTCCAAAGGGTTCAGAGATCAGTGGAAGGGGCGTAGTGGTGCAGGTGGGACTCGCCCTCGATCACTGGTTTCTGGCAAACATCACAAGAGCGGACTAGCCTAGCGATCTCCTGGCCCATCCTTGGCCAGAAGAACGCTGCACTGATGCGATCAAAGGTCTTCTTTTTACCCATATGGCCGCCAAGAGCAGTGCAATGACCTAGCTTGAACACAGCCAGGCGGTACTTGGAAGGAACCACGAACTGCAGTCGTGTTTCACCCAGAGACGTCACAGTCTCTCGGTAGAGACGGTTCCTCTTCTTTACAAATCTCGTTCGATTCCCAAATGTCTCCTTGAAGGTCCCAACCATCAAAATCTTGTGTACCAAAGTGAGCGAGCTGTCATGCTCTTGTTCTTGGACGACATCCTGACTATTGATGAGATCAGACGATGTGGTAATAGCCAATGGGGTGACTCGAGGTTTTGTTTGAGCCATACCCCGAGTGACTGCAGCAGCATTAACTTGGGTCAAAGCGGCAGCATCAGTTTGGGTTGCAGCATTCACTGCACAACTGTTTCTTGCTCCCTTGATATTTCCAATGATGAGATCGTATATAGGTTCCCTCAGGACTACTGCAGTGACCCAACCTGAGAAGAAGGGGGTGTCCACCTCAATCTTGGCCACTGGAACCGTTTGAATGTAACTATTGGCTAATTTAACACTTACTTGTGCTCCAGTGTATTGATGTGGCTTCACAATTCCTTCCTGACAATACAGCCTGATGCCCCACTATCTCGCATGGCAATCACTGGAACTCTTCCAGCGTATCCAGGCTTAACAAGAAAGGTGGAGTGACCCCTCGAGGAGACGGTGGTGGCGGCAGTTAGTCAGGAGGTGTGGTGGGGAAGACCTGATTCGGCATGAGCCCCTGCTTCAGGTTGCATGACGATCGGCCCTGCTGGAAGGTCAGGCCACTCTCGTCCACAGTATGAACATCGGCCTACGAATTGAGCCACGGTGGCTTCCTGCCGCTAGTCCCATCGTGAATTGTTACCCGGGCGCCAACTGTCCTGGTACTTCGGGTGGCCTTGGTACTGCTTCTGCTGCTGTTTCTGTTGCTGCGGTTGTGGTTGCTGGTTATTTCCCTGTTGCCTGGGTGGATTTGGTGGCTGTTTCTGTAGAGGTTGTTGACTTTGTTGGGTACCTGCCGATTCCCTGTTTGACCACCGCCTCCGAGTGTGGTACCCGAAAGCGCTGAAATGAGCGTCTGCTTTGCTTGCCATTTCCTTCGACGTCTTAACTCCATTGGCCCTGATTTGAGCCACAAGTTCAGGAGGACAAGACTTTTCAAACTGCGTGCGCACCATTAAGTCTATAACCCCTTCCATGGACTTGGGGGTTTCATCCTTACTCATCCACTGAGCCATGTAGTCCCTTAAACGTTCCCGGAACTGTGCAGCTGTTTCATTTTCTTCCAACATTGCCCTGTTGAACTGATGCCTGGCCTGCTCAGTAGTCAGCCCATATGCCCACAGCAGTGCAGACTTCATGTCAGGGAATTTATTTTCAGGACAGTCTAGTCGTCGAAGAATCCCTAAAGCTTTCCCATCAAATAGGCTCAGAAACTCAAATTCTTTAATGCTGTCATCAAGCTCGTAGGCTTCTGCGAGATGCTCAAACCGGGAAATGTACATTTCCATGGATTCGCCCTCCTTAAAGGTGGGCATCTGGGGAAATTTCCTATAAGTGACGTTTTGAGTGGGAGTTCCTGATGGAGAAGACTTTGGTTCTTTTCCGCTAAGGCCAGTTGGAACTCCCGTTCCCTTTGTCTCTCTTCTTGTTCCAGCTTCTTTTCTTCCTTCTGAAAGTCTAGCTGGGCTAAGAGTTGTTCATGCTTGCATTGCTTGTCTTCTCTCTCCTCAGCCTTCTCCATGTATGCAACCGCCTCAGCCCCCTCCAGCCCGAGGTCACATGCTTCCTCAAAAGCCGCTGCACGAGCTGACATGGTGTAGGTGTGGGCGATACAATTGTGCAATTATCCATGGTCTGTGTCGCTGTTCAGGCGCCAATTGTTAGGTTTTAAATGCAAGAAAGTGGTTTTCTTACCGTAGAACTAGGATACCTTCACACTGATTACTCACCCAGGAGATTATGGTGTATCACTACGTAGAATTTCACTCTGCTTCCGGCATTCAATGCGTTGTGTACTTGATAAATGATGATTTAATGAATTCCATTAACTTCCAACATCCATCTTAAGTTATTGGTTATACTTTGTCAAAACCAATCAGTCATTACCTTTGATAATAATAATAATAGAGGGGTCACAGATACGGGCAGATAATTGCACTTACGTTTATTTGGCACAATTCCATACACTGGACTTATAATTTGCATGGATAGGTCAGTCACTCACATTCGCGCCACAGTACCGTAAGTTAAAAGGGAGAGTTTGTCAACATGGAGAATTAATCGTTAGATCTATTAGGCCGGCCTGGAGTGCTCTTGTAGCAAACAGGCCCTCACCAGTGATCACTTTCTTTACAGGGTGCGTTAACTTTTTGCTGGACTTAACAACAATCTCGGGAATTTGCACACACAGACTCGTAGCACTGGTAGGACTGTATGGCCCCTGTTCTAAATCCGCGGAGCAGGAGTCTACTCTCCCCCAAGGTCTAAAGCCCACTGACTAAAATGTGGTTTTGAGGCGTTAAATGACCCCTATCGGCTGGCTGGGTACCTTATCTCTACCTAAACAAACATTTGGGATGGGTTGTGTGGGAGGCCCAACGCAACCCATGACAGACTCAATGTCATTAACAGAATTGTCTTGTGACACATATGGGTCCCTAATACTAAAGTCATTTACATCACAAGCTGCATCACTTGTGTCCACTGCATTAGGAACAGGGTCAACACTAGTATTCTGCTATTCTCTAAGCGACATACTTAGGTTAACAACACAGGCAGGGAATAAACCAGGATACTGATCTTCAAGCAATTTAGTATTTTTGTCCACCGTAGGAGTCGTGGTCACCACAGGATCCGGGACAACACGAGTACTGGCAATGTCAGTAGCTAGCAAGAACATAACGCCAGATACAGGGAGAGATTCTGAGACACCAACAGTCACCCACTGATGTAAGGGCGGGAACTTCCTTACTTCATTTCATACTATTCTTCTAATTTATTCATATACTTATTTCTTCCCTTTCTGTTATTTTTCTTCAATAAGTATCCTGTTTTATATTTCTCTTCAAGTCTATTTTGTTCTAGTTATATTCTAAACCATGGATTAATCTGGGAAACCATGTCTTTCTTATTCCCACACTTATTATACTTACAACGGTAGTCTGCCACCACCCAAACTTTTATTAGAATATAACATATCTTAGTTAACTGTTAGGCATAGCCTGCTAGCGAGCTCCTAGGCACGTGAGTTACAAAGTTATTTTCTCAGAACCAATCTGCGAAAGGAATAGAGTGGTGACACTCTTAGTTTACTAATTCAATATTTATTAACATAAGGAGTGAACAAGATGTTAATCAAGTACACTCAGACCAGACTGGACAACTTAGGTCTTACTTTACCATTCATAAAATAGATCTTCAATACTTATTTACATCATTAAACAACTTCAATTACTTATTACATCATTAAACAATCATTATATTATGTCATTGACACTACAGATGGCTATATGACACACTTTGACAATATCCCGAAATAAAATATTATTTATAACAACATGCTATGTCTGAATGAATATCATGGTACTTCTCCCTCAATTGATGTAATCAACTCACACAACATATTTACTGATACCATCAATTGTTATGGGATCACTACTCAAACTGGGATCACTATATGCCTGTTATTTATTACGAATAATATATTATCACCAATCATATACAACAACAAAAATACTTTGGCACATATAATTGTGAGGAGTGCCCCAGGGTGTCATGCTGGTTTCACCACAACAAATGAAAAATGCTGTTAAGGTCGGTTGGCGTTCGGACTTTATTCCCAAGGTGCAAACTCACACAGTTTAATCCTCCCAAATTAATGCCATCTTCCAATGCAGCCAACTGGTATGCAGCTATCGGTCCCCGGTAGCTGCTGGGTATTCAGCTAACGCACACACTGTGCCTGAGACAATGATGAAGAAACGTCAGACCAGTCTAATAACTCAATCACAAACAATCTTTCGTCTAGCAACAACAGACAACATTTACGTTATATTAATTCTTTCACTGGGTAAATGACAATTTCACGGTTACAACATGAGCACTGACATTCACAAAATTCACCGAGTTAAACTAACTTAATATGGCGGGCGGATAACACAGGACAACAAATTTTTTATAATTCCCAGTTGCATGAGATTTCTTTACTGTTTCTTACCATTTTTGATCTGCTGATTTCATATTTGAAACCAGTTTTGTTCTGCATGCTCCAGTTTTCATGTAATTTGAGGTTTTACATTCTAGCCGTTTGCGGTCAAATTAATTAATTACACGATTATGGTATCAATAGGGAGATATAATTTTGTCTGTTTTTTCTTTCAGATTTGGTCATGGCTACAAAGAGAAATCAATGTGTGAACAAACCTGATGCCTTCTGTTATATTTGTGGATACTTCACGCTTATGCGTCAGAGGCGCAATATAACATCGTTTGTGAGGCGCGGCTATAAAGCGTACTTCGGACTTACTCTTGGCGACCAAGACAAAAAATGGGCTCCACATGCTGTGTGTCATAACTGTGAAGAAATGCTGCGTGATTGGACAAAAGGAAAACGTAAGGGCTTACCGTTCGGAATTCTCATGACCTGGCGAGAACCGAAGGACCACACAACTGACTGCTATTTTTGTCTGATCAATACGAAGGGTGTTGGCAAGAAAAACAGACATAAAATATCGTATCCTAGTATCCCTTCAGCAATTCGACCTACTTTGCACTCTGATGAGCTACCAGTTCCAGTTTTTAATGGGTTGTCTCCAGCTGAAGAGGAGGGAAGCGACAAAGACCAAGAGAGTGAACATGAAACTCAAGAAATACTTGCAGATTCCGACGATTCTTCTGATGGTACACCAGAGTCATCAACCCCTCAGAAGTTTAGTCAGCCAGAGCTGAATGACCTTGTGCGTGATTTGGGTCTCTCCAAAAATGCAGCAGAAGTTCTAGCTTCTAGGTTGCAAGAAAAGGCTCTACTGAACCAGACCACAAAAGTTTCAGACTTCAGAAAGCGGGAACAGGATTTTGTGCCATTCTTTACAGAGGAGAATAAGTTTGTTTACTGTCATAATATCCCGGGTCTTCTCCAGGAATTAGGGATTCCATTGTATAGTCCAAATGACTGGCGATTATTTCTAGATAGTTGTAAGCGTACCCTGAAGTGTGTGCTACTACATAATGGTAATGTCTATGCAGCTGTTCCAGTGGGTCATTCTGTGTGCTTACGAGAGGAGTATAATGACATTAAAACTGTGATTCACCTGCTAAAATACCATGAGCACAACTGGACAATTTGTGTTGACCTCAAAATGGTGAACTTCCTTCTTGGCCAACAAAGAGGTTTTACAAAGTATCCCTGCTTTCTTTGCATGTGGGACAGCCGAGCTAGAGACAGGCATTGGAACCTGAAGGAGTGGCCCTTACGTGAGACTCTGGAAGCTGGTATGCCAAACATTGTCAATGATCCAATCGTCAGTCGAGAAAAGATCATATTTCCTCCTCTCCATATCAAGCTGGGCCTGATGAAACAGTTTGTCAGAGCATTAAATACTGATGGTGAATGCTTCCAACACATAGTCTCTGCTCACCCTGCTTTGTCATTTGAGAAGATAAAGGCAGGTGTGTTTGATGGACCACAAATTCGTGCACTTGTACGTGATCAAGACTTTGTCAGGAAGATGGACGACAAGGAAAGGGGTGCATGGCTTTCATTTGTGGCGGTAATGGAAAACTTTCTTGGTAATAAAAAGGCTGACAACTATGAAACCCTTGTAGCAACCATGTTGTCAGCCTTTCATGACCTTGGATGCAATATGAGTGTCAAACTCCATTTCCTATATAGTCATCTTGATAGATTCCCTGAGAACCTAGGGGCAGTAAGTGACGAGCAAGGCGAGCGGTTTCATCAGGATCTCAAGACCATGGAAGACCGCTACCAAGGGAGATGGGACAAACATATGATGGCAGACTACTGCTGGAGCATTAAACGAGAGTGCCCTGAGACATTTCACAAACGCAAGAGCTTCAAGCGCAAATTCCTACCTGGCTAAAATGTGATTGGGCTTTGTCTCCTCATAGTAACAAATTTCTTACCTAACAATGAGTTTTATACAAATTTCAACCTTTGTTTTAGATGGAACATGTTTCAAATTGTGTTGTTGAATAAATTTAGAATATGTAATATTTTATTGTTTATTACCCAGCTAATTTAATGACAGTTTAATGACATATTTTTCAAGATAGACGACGAGGTCAATAAGACGAAGACGAAATTTTGAAATTTCAAAATACCTTGATTGCAAAAAAACTAGAGCTTACAGAAAGAAACTAACTTCAGATATGAGATCAGCACACCCAAATTAGGTAGAATCAAGTGTTTATAGCAATGCAACAAAAACTTTGTTGACCAGTGTAATCGTACTCATACCTGAGACAATGATGGAGAAACGTCAGAGCAGTCGCGCTCTCCTCCGTGCACGAGCTTATATACGACTAACTGGCAACTCAGGCCTGTGCGGATCACATGCCAGAAAGGCCAGTCAGGCAATGACAGAAATTACATTCAACTCGATCACTGTACATTTAATTATGACAACCAATTGCCACCGGTCAGGTGAATTTCCTACGTCTATTCATATAATCTAATGAGAGATTGAGCTTGCCAGAAAAAAGTGGAATTAAACATATTGATAACATTAGTTCTCCCAACATAGCGAATTTCTAGACAAGGACCCTCTGTGTATGGGTATAGGTTGAGATCTTGGAGATAAGAAGTTTGACATGTTCTTTCAGGAGATTAATGGCTTTCTTGAATAGACAACTGACACTGACTAAACTACAAACATCAGATTCTCCGATGTGTGGGCATCAAAATGATCTAATTTCAGTAGTACTCAGAAATGCATGGCTATCCCCAGGAACAGTATCGTGAATGGCACTGGCAGACTCGACACTCACTCACTTAACAAATGTTGCGAACATTAAAGACAGTTAAAGTTTTCAGCATCACTCACAAAGGATCTTGTATGCTCTAACTGTAATCAGACATATCCAAGTTGACTCAAAACAATGTTGTTGTTCTCTCTCATTCAGATTTACTTTATGGAGAGGTTGGTTTCAGGAAGTTAGAGAAAATGGGAAAACGGAGGACTCAGGCGTCTTGAAGCGATGAGAAAATGGATGCTTTAGATGGGAGACTCAATAAAGAAGGCATAGCTCCATGTTTTGTGGGCTATTGAGCATAATATGAATCGTCTGATTTTACGATAATTGACGTGTATGACGGTGGTCATTACACTGAGAAACCATGTCGCTCCTCAAGAACAACCTACATAAAGGAACAGTGACTACACTGTAATGGTCATGACGGCTAACCTGAAAACCTTAAGGATTCATATTACGCTCAAACGTCCACAAAACCCTCTTGAGTCCCCCCAGTGGAAACGTCCCCCGTTCTCTATTTCCCACGTCTTGGTCTATGGGAGTAAACGCTGTATGCTGGGACCTGATGCCATCCAAACCTTTGTAATCAATTTAATTTGGCTTTCGATAGCTGAGTCAGAGCATTGTTAGTTGAGATAATAATAGAGAATGAAAATGAGTTCATAGTCTCAATTTCAAGGTCAGAGTGTACAGTAAATTAATTAATCGGAATAGGAGTAGGTGGACTCCCTGGTCTGTTTTGAGTGAGGGCCCCGCGAGCATTTCTACCGTTAGTAAGTGCTCGTCCCTTCATCCATCCAGGTATGCCAATCCTCTCTGTGTTGTAATTTGCCCTTCTTTAAGTGATTTGACCCAATTAATAGTTGATTGTGCAAGTGTTACAGTAACGTAGTTGATATGCTCTGAGTGAAGTCATATTTACGTCTTTAGCGTCCCCTGAAACGTGATGTTGTTGTCACAGTTAGTGAGTGCCCGTCCCTTCACCCATACAGGTCCCCTGACCCTGATTCCCGTCTGTCTCCCGATCCCATTGTGATTATTGAATCGCCCTACCATCCAACAACGGCCTCGGATGTATTAGTTGTCCAGCCGGGATCATATGTGAGAAGATGGCACCGATGCGGCCGGATTAATGTGCCCCAAGGCTGCGTTGGGCCAGACCCCAGACCCGCCATGTGTCTGGCTACCCCATCTCGGGTCGGAGTGTAACCGACCACAACAGCAGTTGTAGAGGCGCCAGTGCTATACCCTGTGACAGGCCTTGGAATTATGGTCCACAGTGTGGTTGTAGGTGTTGTTAATACTTACCCATGTTGTGGGGGACCCATGTCGGGGTTTGTATCAGTATTAGTGTCTTGGGAGGAAAGACAAGGAGCTGGTCCTACGATATAATGTAAGGTGACATCCGGTATTGGGTGCACGGTAAGAGTGTAATGTCCGAATAATTGCTGTTGAGTAAATAGGAAAACAAGGAAACCAGTACATAAGACATAGAGAGTTTGCAATAGGCCCAGGAGCTGAGCCTGGTAGTTATGTGTTAATAACATCTATTTTCCCCTTTGATTTTATTAATAAACTTGTTCTTTGAGAATTTTAGGTGTATTCATTTCTCCCACAGTATTTTACCTTTATTTCCATCCAAGTGACCTGATACCAAAATTACCATACTCACGTGCCTAGACCCTCGCCCATGCTACCCAAGAATAGGTGACGGAACTGAGTAGAGTAAGAACTAAGAGAAGTAAATAAGATGAGGGTGGTGTAGAAACAGAGAGGGAGTCAGGCGCCCTCACATTGGTGGCAGACCGAGAATGTGCCCCCTCACATTGGTGGCAGCTAGAGAACCCGCCCCCTCACATTGGTGTGCAGCTGGGATGTAATTTATATGATATCAAGGTCAGGAGGAATAAATGTGATACTGTGGGTGATTTCTGTGTTTAAATGTGAGCTGTAATAACCATTTCTCCGTGCGTCTACCTAACCATGTCACCGTAACTAATGAATATTTCAGAGTGCTAATAATCGTGTAATGGAAATTTTTCCCAGTGTACAGTATAGTGCAATTCTGTGCAAAAATTTTTTTGAGGTTACGGAGATGTTGAAAACAGTTCACGGCAAATACTTATTTGGAGTTAGGTTAGAACATGGGCCTCGAGAAAATTAGAAATCTGTTTTAAAGTAAAGTGTACAGCAAAATGTATTGAAAAGTGTCTGAAAATGTCTGAAAACAGAGGTTTGCTACCTAAATTTTTTTTGCAGTCTTTTGTGAAATCTCAGAAAAGTGTTGGTTGTATGCCAAGGTAAATTTTTTTTGGGTGCCTTTCTGCACTGGTACCATAGCAATTGTTGTGATCACTCGAGTTAGTGCTATGTTATTTACAGACAATGAGGGACATTGATCATGTGCCGTGTTAAGAGTGTTGTGGACAGTGTCGATTTCTGAGTATACCGGAAGGCCATAATTATATTAATGTTATGTATTAGTGTTATTTGTAATTGACATAATATGGGTGTAGTTGTTTTAATTTTAATTGGAAGTGTTTTAGTTATAAGTTGAGGTCAGTTTTGACAAGTGAATTTATTGGTACAGTATAACCTGTGTTGTGTTAGATACCCGAGTATTTTGTATTTTTTGTTTTGTTTCTATTAGTATGATTTTAGTGAATAGAGCATTAGCTTCTAGCAGTGTAGACTTACAGGCAATGTCATTAAGTGTGTTTTATGTTTATTTGAGATCTAATACATGTATAATTTCAGCAATTGCTTTGATGAGTTGAGGACTCTATGGTGATATGGACATCTGTAAAAGAACGCAGTCTTTGAAAATTGATTGGTGAAAGTACATGTAAGGACCCCCCATTTGTGAGTACCACAGAGTAAATTGTGAAGTGATAACAGTGTTGAAATCATTGCAATTGAAAAGACAGTGAATATTTGTTGAGTACTGAGGGGACAGTCTCGTAAAATATTACAGTATTACCACTTTATTTTGTGAAAGTGACACTCAGTAATGGAAATGTCTGATTCTTTTTTTTAAGTTTGATTTGTTATAGTACGGTGTAATTCTGGAAGAGTTAATACAGTGTTGCACCCTACAGAGATTGACAATAACAAGTACCATTGCCTTTGAGTGTGCACAGTAAGTTTGTCTTGAAAAGTGACAGCAAAGTACAAGTTCACATTTTAGTATTATTACTACGGGTCAGGAGTAATAAGTTGAGTAGAAATTTGTGCACTAATTTTGAACCAGGATTTCAAGTGTTCTCATGTATTAGAAGGACAGTTAGGCAGTAATCCATTTGTTTTTGAAAGTGTGCACTGTGCCCGTGTTGTGTAGTACAGTGAGTAGTGTGACCTCCAGGCATGATGGCCGTCACAAGAGAACAATTCAGGGCAGTCAGCTCAGAACCTGTGTCCAGTAAGTTGATGTGTAGACTTGAGAAGCATGGGGGTGGAGACATGTTCATTCTCAGGAATGACACCCAGGTTTCACCACCAGTTGTTTCATCAGGTGCATGGCCTGATGGACAAGGAAGTGTAGAAAAGAAGAGTGTGGAATGCCTCTCTTGCTAGTTATGTGAGAGACGAGCATCAGTGTTACCGAGATTTCTTTAAAGGGCTGTAGACTTTGACTGGAAGGAATTGATTGTTGACATGCATGGTGAAGAGTGATGTTTTGCATACATGTGCTGCAATTGAGAAGTACAACTGGTAAGTGAGTACGTTGTTTGCCGTGTGAGTTGGGAATGTTTGGGAGTGTATAGGTGTTTGTGATTTTTTTTTCTTTGATTTTTTTTTGATGGGGATTGTCAAGTGCAGGAGACAGAGATTGGAAGATGGATTGGCTGTTATGCAATCATCTGATGGGTATCTGTTACTAGTTGAGTAAAGATACCAGTTGAGAGTTCTCAAATTTTGCTGGTAAAGCCCTAGCTAGGCTTATTGTGGATGTGTATAGGAGTAATGTTCGTGACTTTCAGGTGGAGTCAGGCCTCGACAATGGCGCTGATTCTACTACATGGCTAATGCCATAAGTACAGACAGTTTTTGGTTTGGCGGTGTTCTCATGAGGACCGTTTCGTTAGCATTTTTGAATTCTTGGGAAGACCCGCTCGTTCGGAGTCCCTTGAATGGTGCTGCCTCTCGCGAGTGCGACACAACTCTTAAGATTAAGAGCAACATGTCATTCCTTCGACTTGATGGGGTCTGTTCATCTACGTCCTAGCTTGAGAAGTCTAAGTTAAATCTCAGTGGTGTTGAGTAAGCATTTGATCAGTCTCCTCTTTGAACTATGATATGAGAAACGGTGTCTTCAAAGTTTGTATGGTGTAACAAATTTTTATGTTATGTATGTAACCCCATTTTTTATGTTTTTCTTTATTGTTGCATTATTTTCCTATGTATGTTTAATTACTTGTATTTTGTTTCCCTATGCCATGTTGTCAATGATAATGGATTCATTTTTTTTTTGCTACTGGTTATCCCATGTATGTAACCATTGTTTGTTTGTATTTTGTATGCTTTTGTACCAGATACCTGTAAGAGTCCTGATGTGTTTTACGAGTGTATGTAGTGTGAAACCGTGACGAAAGGTAACAGTTGTTTAAAGAATCTGTGTAATTACCGCACATGTTTTGCGAACGTTACCGCCTAATATGAATCTTGGGGAAGAGGGAAGCTTTGTAATGGTCATGACGGCTAACCTGAAAACCTTAAGGATTCATATTACGCTCAAACGTCCACAAAACCCTCTTGAGTCCCCCCAGTGGAAACGTCCCCCGTTCTCTATTTCCCACGTCTTGGTCTATGGGAGTAAACGCTGTATGCTGGGACCTGATGCCATCCAAACCTTTGTAATCAATTTAATTTGGCTTTCGATAGCTGAGTCAGAGCATTGTTAGTTGAGATAATAATAGAGAATGAAAATGAGTTCATAGTCTCAATTTCAAGGTCAGAGTGTACAGTAAATTAATTAATCGGAATAGGAGTAGGTGGACTCCCTGGTCTGTTTTGAGTGAGGGCCCCGCGAGCATTTCTACCGTTAGTAAGTGCTCGTCCCTTCATCCATCCAGGTATGCCAATCCTCTCTGTGTTGTAATTTGCCCTTCTTTAAGTGATTTGACCCAATTAATAGTTGATTGTGCAAGTGTTACAGTAACGTAGTTGATATGCTCTGAGTGAAGTCATATTTACGTCTTTAACGTCCCCTGAAACGTGATGTTGTTGTCACAGTTAGTGAGTGCCCGTCCCTTCACCCATACAGGTCCCCTGACGCTGATTCCCGTCTGTCTCCCGATCCCATTGTGATTATTGAATCGCCCTACCATCCAACAACGGCCTCGGATGTATTAGTTGTCCAGCCGGGATCATATGTGAGAAGATGGCACCGATGCGGCCGGATTAATGTGCCCCAAGGCTGCGTTGGGCCAGACCCCAGACCCGCCATGTGTCTGGCTACCCCATCTCGGGTCGGAGTGTAACCGACCACAACAGCAGTTGTAGAGGCGCCAGTGCTATACCCTGTGACAGGCCTTGGAATTATGGTCCACAGTGTGGTTGTAGGTGTTGTTAATACTTACCCATGTTGTGGGGGACCCATGTCGGGGTTTGTATCAGTATTAGTGTCTTGGGAGGAAAGACAAGGAGCTGGTCCTACGATATAATGTAAGGTGACATCCGGTATTGGGTGCACGGTAAGAGTGTAATGTCCGAATAATTACTGTTGAGTAAATAGGAAAACAAGGAAACCAGTACATAAGACATAGAGAGTTTGCAATAGGCCCAGGAGCTGAGCCTGGTAGTTATGTGTTAATAACATCTATTTTCCCCTTTGATTTTATTAATAAACTTGTTCTTTGAGAATTTTAGGTGTATTCATTTCTCCCACAGTATTTTACCTTTATTTCCATCCAAGTGACCTGATACCAAAATTACCATACTCACGTGCCTAGACCCTCGCCCATGCTACCCAAGAATAGGTGACGGAACTGAGTAGAGTAAGAACTAAGAGAAGTAAATAAGATGAGGGTGGTGTAGAAACAGAGAGGGAGTCAGGCGCCCTCACATTGGTGGCAGACCGAGAATGTGCCCCCTCACATTGGTGGCAGCTAGAGAACCCGCCCCCTCACAACACCACCAACACCCTTCAATAACTCATGCTCACCAGTATAAGCACTTTCCACACAGGGGAAAAGCACCTTTCAGCACAATACTATGGTTTGCAGCAGTGTCTCGCAAAATCCGAACAGAGTTCCGAACATCACTGAACTCGTCACTTAAGACAGTCTCATCAAACATAATGGGCTCAAGTAAATCTTCCTTTGAGTAAAAACTAACTGACTTAGGGTCTAACTTCTCCAGCTGCACTAATGAAAGAACAGTCTTCCTTTCTCTTCCTGAGCTTAGGACAATTAGCAATAATGTGACCTATCTGTTTACAGTAGAAACAGATCATTTGACTCGTACTCTCAAATCTCGGATATTTTTGTTCCAAACCACTACGGACCTTACTTGAGGCAGATGCCATTGCATCTTCAAACTTATCCTGCTTACCACCCTTGTTTCTAGTTACATGACTTTGAAACCTAAAATTCTTACGAGTCAACGCATGACTGCCTACCAGAGCTACTGTTCTTTGCACTAATGTTACCTCTCTCACTCCCAAATATAACAATGTCTCGTGGATGAATGGAACAACTTACCAAACATCATCATTAACTTGAATACTTTGGATAGCTTCAAACATAGGTTGGATGCTTATATGAGCAATAGGGGTTGGGTGTAAACAGGACTGCCCAGTATGGGCCAATAGGCCCGCTGCAGTTTCCTCCATTCTTATGTTCTTAACTCTTTGTAGGAGCTTACTCCACTACTTTTTATACATCTTCCAAAGTCAATGTATTGTTCCGGAATCCACTCATAAACCTTCAAAATAGCCTCTTTAACCTCTTCATAACTTTCACATTTTTCAGCCGATAAAGACAAAAAGACTGACCTAGCTGCACCTTTAAACACAGTCGGAATCATTGCCACCCAGGATGTTTCAGGCCACTGGAATGACTTAGCTACCTTCTCGAACTGCTGGAAAAACTCTTGTGGGTCATCCTCGTCAAACTGAGGTACTAGTCGCCTTGCTACTCCTACTCTACCTTGCACCTCAAGCGTTTTTCGCTTTTCATCCATGGTTAACTCATGTTTACGCTTTTCCTCAAATAACCTTAACTCGTGTTGCATCTCCAGCTTATGTAGTTCTTAACTATTACCGGTGTCCACACTAGTTGCAGTATCAAATACATGTAACTGAAGGCCTTCTTCCGAAATAATATCTTCCCGCACCAACTCTGTAAGCACAGCATTTTGTATTGCTGACTTATGCTTATACTGCCAGATCTGGGGTCACTAAATCTAAGGGGATAACTTAACTCTAATCTTAATTCCTAAGGGTCGCTGCCACCAGACCCCCTCTGGACAGCATGTAGCTCGTTAGGTAGCGGGCAGAGTGGACTAGGCATTGGGTTAGGTTTTCCATTGATCAGATCGATAAGGGTAAAGAAGGGTGAAACCATAACATGTCTTCATTGATTTATTTCTTATAAAACACATTGGTAAAAAAAACACATACAACCACACTGTGGACCATAATTCCAAGGCCTGTCCCAGGGTATAGCACTGGCGCCTCTAACAACTGTTGTTGTGGTCGGTTACACTCCGACCCGAGATGGGTCTGGGGTCCTCGGCCCACGAGGTAGAGTAGAGCCGATTAATCATGACGAATCAGCGCCATCACTCCTATATTGACCACTGCTGGGTATCCACCGGCTCCGAGCAACCGGTGGGTTTCAATTAAGCCCACCCTCGATCTGGAGACGAACGGGAATCAGCGTCAGGGGACTGAGAAACATGACAACACCAACCAACTCTCTTGTCTAGACGACAGACGTATTTACGTTATATTACTTCTACACTGGGTGAATGACAATTCAACTGTTAAATCATGAACACTGGTGAACACTGATAATCACTACAATTGACTGAATTAACTGAATGGCTAGGAAACAGAACACACCTGGAGACAAACGGGAATCAGCGTCAGGGGATGCTGATGCCTTGCCATCTCGAGCTTATATACCCCTGAGTTGCCAGTGATCGCTACTCACGCAATGACAATAATTACAAACAAACTAACTGTTACTCATTCAAAGATGACCCTCGGTTGACAAAGGTCTGGCGAATTACTTGGGTTGATTTAAACAGACTAATTCATGGTTGCGTTGGCCAGTAGAGAGTGCAATAAACGTAGTGACAACTGTGTTCGAAGGCAGGGCTTACTGAGAGTGATCCTGAGGGTAAAACGCTCCTGAGATTCTACAAGCGCGGTGGATTTGAATATTATGTAGTGTAATATGAATTAAAACGGGTTTTTAGGAATGACAAAGAGGTGCGCAGTACATAGCCTTCCCCTTCCAAAGGCGCGAGATCTTGGAGATTATACCAGTTGACAGAATAGTTCAGGAGATTAATGACTTTCTCAAATAGACAACTGACACCAATTAAACTATAAACATCAGATTCTCTGATGTCGGGGCGACAAAATGATATAACTTCAGGCGCGATCAGAAACTCATGGATACCCCCAAGGACGACATAAAATACGCCACTCTAGCTGGCAAACTCGACACTCACTTACTTGACACGTTCTACTAACGATAAGGACAGTTGAAGCATTCTACCCCACTCACAATGGATCTTGAATGTTCCAACTGTAAACAGACATATCTAAGTTGACTCAAAACAAAGGTGTTCTCTCTCACACTCACATTCATTTTATAGAGAGGTTGGTTTCAGTAAGTCAGAGAAAATGGGATAACGTAGGACTGAGGTGTCTTGAAGTGATGAGAAAACGGACTCCTCAGATGGAGGTCTCAAACAAAAGCCGAGTTACACTTTTTGTGGGCTATTGAGGGTAATATGAATCATTTGATTTTGGCGCTAACTGACGTGTAAGACCGTGGTCATTACAGTAGGACCATTGCGAAAAGAAGGTGAATGAGGCAAATAAATTATTGGGTCATATAAGAAGGTCGTTCAGATATCTAAACCTCGTAATGATCTTCAAGAGTGAAGTGCTTACCCATCAGGAGTACTGTCACCCTTTCTAATCCCCAAGATATGCTAGGGACTGTCAGTTGGTTGAAAATGTTCAAAGGAGGGCCACCAGACTGGTGCCTGCACTTTGGCACCTCAACTACCCTGAGAGATTGGAGCGCCTGAACCTGCCTAGCTTATACAGAGTTTAGGACAATACAAGTTGCCGTAAAGCATGAAGGCTGTTGCTGGAATTGCCCTGACTACATAGACAAGGTGAAAGAGGCGATTGTAAGCCACAGGGGACCGAGTTCCCTCAAGACGAAGAGAGATGAAGCTGGATCTTTGCTGGTTGCCAAACTAGAACAAGTTGGGGAAGAGATGCTTGCTAAGACTGAGAAGTACCGGGTAGTCGATAGAATGGAGTTGGTTGCAAAGAGGTTGCTGAGGCCTTGACAGGGCCATGTGAGGTGGAGAGTACAGCTCCTCCCTGACTTACGACGGGGTTAGGGACCCAAATCCAGGTCGTAAGTCGAAATGGTTGTAAGTCGGAAATGCTTAAATAATACATAGAAAATCTAAAATGGGTGTCTCTTTTTCTTTTCAGCACCACAAAACACTCAGCTTTAAGCTTGCCAGCCATTTTAAAGTGAATTACAAACGAAAATTTTGTCTGTGTACTGACTTTGGGACTCGAAAATACGTAATTTGACCAAATTTTAGTGCTTACTTTGATATCTGGTACCAATGAAAGCAACTTTCTTTCACCGGAATGGTATAATTTTATGATTTTTGTGGACATGAGAGTAAACTTGGACCGAGCAGCTCGGTTGTTGCATGGAAACAAAGAACGGACGGCAGTACACGCAAACATGGCAGAATATTTACCGTAAATAAATTTCTTTGCGTACAAAACACATAGACAAATAATTTTAGTGTCATGTGATCAGGTTTTCATTGTATTTTACCCAGTAATTTCCGTCATCCTTTATACCCTGCCCACTATAAGTGATTTGTGATCATAGATAGAGAAAAGTAAAATAAAAAAAATACTTATAATTAAAACAAAAAGTTGACACCTCTTTTAGAATACTAACTATAATGATAAGAATATCTGTGGAAAAAGTACATTAATATACATTAAAAATAATGTTTAGTATTAACATATTTGATAATTTCTGAGAACAGCATTACCACCAAAATATTTTTAATATCGTTAATTTTTTCCACAAATGTTATAATATTTATAGTAAGTATTTTGAAAGAGGTGACAACTTTTTATTTCAATTAGAAGTATTTTCTATTTTTTTTTTTTAAGTTTATCTAAAATCATAAATCACCTGTATTAGGCAGGGCATGAAGGATGAGGGATATTGCAGGGTATAACACAGTAAAAAACTGACCATATGGCACTAAAATCATGAGTCTATGTACTTTGTACATGAAGTAATTAATTATTTACCTTAAATACTCCTCCGAAAAATCTGACAAGTCACCGCTTGTTTTCTGTATGTTTTAAACTGACCTGCTGGTCCGAGCATACTCTCACAGCCATAAAAAAATTTAAATTACACCATGACATTTCAACAAAGTTACTTTCATTGGACCACATATCATAATAAGTAGTTGTTAACCTTCATAGCGATACATGACGCATCTTCGGACTTAAGAATTTAATAAAAAAATTATAAATAAACTTATTAAAATAACGTAAAGTTCTCTATCAACATGAGTCCCCTCCCTTTGAGTCGTTTGTTCGAACTTTGTGATTCGGTTGGATCGAAACTGTTTCGGTCTGGTAACGCCAAGACCGGTGAACCATACCATTAGTTTGTTTCCAGCAGTGAAGAGTTCCGGTGACGGTCTTTGTACTCTCCACTCTCACTTCTATCCAAGCAGTATAAGACATTTTATTTGTGTAAGAAGCTGAACCACGGCGCAACACATACACCAGACGCAGGATCAGGTAAGTTATTAATTAGTGAGGGCCGGTGAACTAATGGTGGGATGATATATCACACCCTAGGTGGGCAGCCACTGGTTATGTTGGGGGGAATGGCAGGCCAGGGAGGGAGGGAAGGAAGGATAGAAGGAGGTAGAGGGCGACGGGAGAAGGAGAGATAATTAGCACACAAAACACAGGGGGGGGGATATTATGGTAAAGAGGGTAGAGGTTTTTGAAAGGCACGGCAGCCATTTGCATTCTGTCATCGCTGTTTTTGAGCGCCTGTTCCGTCCTGGTGTACTGTAGTTGTTTACTAGTGCTACATCGGGCTTCATTGTCGCCTCGGGGAGACTTGTTATTGTAGGTAATGGTGTAATGACCACGGTCATACACGTCAGTTAACGTAAAATTAGACGATTCATATTACGCTCAATAGCCCACAAAACATGTAGCTATACTTTCTTAGTGAAGTTCCCCATCTGAAGAGTCCGTTTTCTCAGCGCTTCAGGACGCCTGAGTCTGTCGTTTTCGCCCAATCTTGAATGTACCTGAGACTTCATTATTCCTTAGTATTGACAGAATTTGAAATTGCAACTGTGCAGGGCCGGATTCAGGAGTTGGCAAAATGGGCAGCTGCCCAGGGGCCTCCACATATTACAATATTTTATTTATTTGTTTATTCATTTGGATTATTTTTATTTTCATTCTTTAAAATTCATGTTTATCTATTCCATCACGTAAAACTATGTTCAGCAAGAAGAGTGATAGAAATTAGGCTAGCTACCTGGTTTTCCTATGAACCGTATATTTTTAATGAATGCTATTGTTTGTGTTGCTAATAATATATTTAGAATTCCACAAACATATTTTGATTAAAAATGAACTACCTGTCTCACTTTTGTGTGTGTGTGTGTTGGGAATTTGTACACTGTCAATAAATATACAGTTAATTAAAAATATCTCTGTTCTAATTTCCTCAATATAACTGCATATGGCTTCAAAATTCTCCAAAGAAGTGTTCAAATTTCAAAATACTCCCGGGGAGCTTACAGCGCCCCCCGGAACTCCCAGATGTTTAGGCTCGCTTCACTCGCCACCCCACCCTCTTGGGTAGTTATAATGAGGGGGGCCTCCACAAAGAGGCTGCCCATGGGCCTCCACAGGTTCTAAATCCGGCAGTGCAACTGTGGTTGCAATTGGTGAGGCAACCTAGATATGTCTGTTTACAGTTGGAACATTCAAGATCCATTGTGAGTGGTGTTGAAAGCTTCAACTGTCCTTATTGTTAGTAAAACTTGTCAAGTGAGTGAGTGTCGAGTTTGCCAGCTAGAGTGGCATATTTTATGTCGTTCGTGAGAGTATCCTGAATTTCCGAACGCTACGGAAGTTATATTATTTTGTCGCCCAAACATCAGGGAATCTGATGTTTATAGTTTAGTTAGTGTGGTTTGCGGTCAGGCCAGTAGAGTTGCGAATGCATATATAACTTCATTTCACCTCTTTCCTGACAAACTCAATCTCTGATTAGATCATAAAGATAGACGTAGAAAATTAGCCTGATCTGTGACACTGACGGTCACAGCTAGGTGTCCAACGACTACTTTGAATAGGTCTATTGTTAGTAAAATTAGTCTTTCTAGTAGGAATATGCCCTCAGGCCCGTATATATGCCGACGCGCGGGGAGAAATCACTCCCTCTGTGATTTCTCCTCCACGTCTCCAGGTATGTAGATGATTGTTTTTCGCCGCCGTGTTAATTAAGTTTAACTTAGTCGATTTTTGTGAATATCAGGTTTCATGTGTTAACATAGTAACTTCTATGGCAATTAAGTCGAGTAACGTAGAGATTTAGATATAGTCTGGACCGTTGCCAGACGTATGTTTTGTATAGTGAAGGTAATTTAACACTGATTAAAGTTATTTTAACTCCATTTGAAGCATGTTTAACGCAAATTAATGTTGGTTTAATGCAGTTTAAAGTTAGTTTAATGCTGTTTAATGTTAGCTTAACACCGTTTAATGTTAGTTTAGCGCCATTTAAAGTATGTTTAACGGCAATTGAAGTTAGTTTAACGCTATTTAAGTTAGTTTAACGCCATTTAAAGTGAATTTACGCCATTTGAAATTTCTTTAATGTCGCTTAAAGCTAGTTTAACGCCATGTGATGTTAGTTTAACGCCATGTGAAGTTAGTTTAACGCCATTTAAAGCTAGTTTAACGCCATTTGAAGCATGTTTAACGCACTATAAAGCCAGTTTAATGATATTTAAACTTATTTGAGCACCATTTAAAGTTAGTTGAACGCCATTTAAAGTTAGTTAAATGCCATTTAAAGTTAGTTTAACGCCATTTAAAACTTGATTAAAGCTGTTTTAAGTTAGTTTAATGTCATTTAAAGTTAGATTAACGCCATTTAAAGTTAATTTAATGCCATATGAAGTTAGTTTAATGCCATATGAAGTTAGTTTATTGCCATTTAAAGTTAGTTTAACGCCATTTTGCGTTTGTTTAACACCATTTAAAGTTAGATTAACGCCATGTAAAGCATGTTTAACACAAATAAGAGTTAGTTTAACGCCATTTAAAGTGAGTTTACGCCAATTGAAACTTGTTTAATGCCTAATTAAAGTTAGTTTAACGCCATTTGAAGCTGGTTTAACGCCATTTGAAGTTAGTTTAGCGCCATTTAAAACTAGTTTCACGCCAATTGAAGAACGTTTAATGCCATTTAATGTTAATTTACGCCATTTGAAGTTTGTTTAATGCCGTTTATAGTTAGTTTAACACTATGTGATGTTAGTTTAACGCCATTTGAAGCATGATTAACGCTGTTTAAAGTTAGTTTAACGTCATTTGAAGTGCAATAAACGCTATTTGAAGTTAGTTTAATGCAATTTAAAGTTAGATGAACACCATATAAATTTAGTTGAACACCATTTAACGTTAGGTTAACACCATTTAGAGGTAGTTTAACGCCACATAAGGTAGTTTATCGCCATATAAGGTAGTTTACGCCATTTATGATAGTTTAACGCCATTTAAGGGAGTTTGACGCCGTTTAAAGTCAGTTTAACTCCATTTGATGTTAGTTTAACGCCATTTGAAGTTAGTTTAACGTCATTTAAAGATAGTTTAATGCTACTTGAAGTTAGTTTAACGCCATTTGAAGTTATTTTAATACCATTAAAAGATAGTTTAACTCCGTTTTTAGTTAGTTTAATGCCATTTGAAGTCAGTGTACTGCCATTTAAAATTAGTTTAATGCCATTTGAGGTTTAACGACATTTGAAGTTATTTTAATACCATTTTAAGTTAGTTTAAAGCCATTTGAAGTCAGTCTAACGCCCTTTAAAGTTAGTTTAACGCCATTTAAAGGTAGTTTAACGCCATTTAGGGTAGTTTAACGCCGTTTAAAGTTGGTGTAACGCCGTTTGAAGCATATTTAATGAAAATAAATGTTGGCTTAATGCAGTTTATAGTTATTTTAACAGCATTTAAAGTTAGTTAAACCCCATTTAAAGTTAGTTGAACCCCATTTAAAGTCAGTTGAACGCCATTTAAAATTCGGTTAACGCCATTTAAAGTTAGTTTAAGGCCATTTGAAGCATGTTTAACGCAAATTAATGTTGGTTTAACGCAGTTTAAGGTTAGTGTAACGCTAATTAATGTTAGTTTAATGCCATTTAAAGTTAGTTTAAAACAATTTAAAGTTAAATGAACCCCATTTAAAGTTAGTTTAATGCCATTTAAAGATAATTTAAAGTCATTTAATGCATGTTTAACGCCAATTATCATTTGTTTAACGCTGTTTAATGTTTTTGAACACCATTTAATGTTAGTTTAACGCCATTTAAAGTTAGTTTAGCTCAATTTGAAGTTAGTTTAACGACATTTAAAGTTAGTTTAATGCCATTTGAAGCTAGTTTAACGCCAAATGAAGTTAGTTTAACGCCATTTAAGTTAGTTTAATGCCATTTGAAGTTAGTTTAACGCCATTTGAAGTCAGTCTAACGCCCTTTAAAGTTAGTTTAACGCCATTTAAAGTTAGTTTAACGACATTTAAACTTTGTTTGACGTCATTTAAAGTTAGTTTAGCTCCATTTGAATTCAATTTAACGCTTCAGCGCATTTAATGAATTTAGTTATTTTTACGCCATTTAAAGTTATTTAATGTCATTTAACTTAGTTTAACACCGTTTAAGGTTAGTTTAACGCCATTCAAACTTTGTTTTACGACATTTAAAGTTAGTTAGGTGTCATTTAAAGTTAGTTTAATGCCATTAAAGTAAGTTGACCACCATTAGCGTTAGTTTAACGCCCTTTTAGGTAGTGTAACGCCGTTTAAAGCTAGTTTAATGCCATTTGAAGCATGTTTACCCCAAACTGTTTAATGTTAGTTTAATACACTAGGAGTGTCAGAGGTGTACCTGGGAGTGTCTGAGGTGTACCTGGGAGTGTCTGAGGTGTACCTGGGAGTGTCTGAGGTGTAACTAGGAGTGTCAGAGGTGTACCTGGGAGTGTCAGAGGTGTACCTGGGAGTGTCAGTGGTGTACCAGGGAGAGTCAGAGGTGTACCTGGGAGTGTCGGAGGTGTACCTGGGAGTATCAGAGGTGTACCTGGGAGTGTCAGAGGTGTACCTGGGAGTGTCAGGGGTATACCAGGGAGTGTCAGTGGAGTACCTGGGAGTGTCAGAGGTGTACCTGGGAGTGTCGGAGGTGTACATGGAGTGTCAGAGGTGTACCTGGCAGTGTCAGCGGTGTACCTGGGAATGTCAGAGGTGTACCAGGGAATGTCAGTGGAGTACCTGGGAGTGTTAAAGGTGTACCTGGGAGTGTCAGAGGTGTACCTGGGAGTGTCGGAGGTGTACCTGGGAGTGTCAGAGGTGTACCTGGGAGTGTTGGAGGTGTACCTGGGAGTGTGAGAAGTGTACCTGGGAGTGTCTGGGGTGTACCTGGGAGTGTCAGAGATGTACCTGGGAGTGTCAGAGGTGTACCTGGGAGTGTCAGAGATGTACCTGGGAGTGTCAGAGGTGTACCTGGGAGTGTCAGAGGTGTACCTGGGAGTGTCAGAGGTGTACCTGGGAGTGTCGGAGGTGTACCTGGGAGTGTCAGAGGTGTATCAGGGAGTGACAGAGGAGTACCTAGGAGTGTCAGAGGTGTACCTGGGAGTGTCAGAGGTGTACCTGGGAGTATCGGAGGTGTACCTGGGAGTGTCAGAGGTGTACCTGGGAGTGTCTGAGGTGTGCCTGGGAGTGTCTGAGGTGTACCTGGGAGTGCCAGGGGAGAACCAGGGGGTGAAAGAGGTGTACCTGGGAGTGTCAGAGGTGTACCAGGGAGTTTCTGAGGTGTACCTGGGAGTGTCAGAGGTGTACCTAGGAGTATCGGAGGTTTACCTGGGAGTGTCGGAGTTGTACCTGGGAGTGTCAGAGGTGTACCTGGGAATGTCTGAGGTGTACCTGGGAGTGTCTGAGGTGTACCAGGGAGTGTCAGAGGAATACCTAGGAGTGTCAGAGGTGTACCTGGGAGTGTCAGAGGTGTACCTAGGAGTATCGGAGGTTTAGCTGGGAGTGTCGGAGGTGTTCCTAGGAAAATGAGAAGTGTACCTGGGAGTATCGGAGGTGTACTTGGCAGTGTCAGAGGTGTACCTGGGAGTGTCAGCGGTGTACCTGGGAGTGTCAGAGGTGTGCCTGGGAGTGTCAGAGGTGCACTTGGGAGTGTCAGAGGTGCACCTTGGAGTTTCTGAGGTGTACCTGGGAGTGTCTGATGTGTACCTGGCAGTGTCTGAGGTGTACCTTGCAGTGTCTGAGGTGTACCTGGCAGTGTCAGCGGTGTACCTGGGAGTGTCAGCGGTGTACCTGGGAGTGTTAGAGGTGTATCAGGGAGTGACAGAGGAGTACCTAGGAGTGTCAGAAGTGTACCTGGGAGTGTTAGAGGTGTACCTGGGAGTGTCGGAGGTGTACCTGCGAGTGTCAGAGGTGTACCTAGGAGTATCGGAGGTTTACCTGGGAGTGTCGGAGTTGTACCTGGGAGTGTCGGAGGCGGACCTGGGAGTGTCAGAGGTGTACCTGGGAGTGTCAGAGGTGTACCTGGGAGTGTCAGGGGTGTACCAGGGAGTGTCAGTGGAGTGCCTGGGAGTGTCAGAGGTGTACCCGGTAGTGTCAGAGAAGTACCAGGGAGTGTCACAGAAGAACCTGGGAGTGTGAGAGGTGTACCTGGGAGTATCAGAATGTGTACCTGGGAGTGTCAGAGGTGAACATGGGAATGTCAGAGGTATACCAGGGAGTGTCAGTGAAGTACCTGGGAGTCTCAAAGGTGTACCTGGGAGGTGTACCTGGGAGTGTCAGAGATGTACCTGGGAGTGTCAGAGGTGTACCTGGGAGTGTCGCAGGTGTATTTGGCAGTGTCTGAGGTGTACCTGGCAGTGTCTGAGGTGTACCTGGGAGTGTCAGAGGTGTATCTGGGAGTGTTGGACGTGTACCTGGGAGTGTCAGAGGTGTACCAGGGAATATCAGTGGAGAAATTGGGAGTGTCAGAGGTGTACCTGGCAGTGTCAGCAGTGTACCTGGGAGTGTCAGAGGTGTGCCTGGGAGTGTCTGAGGTGTACCTGGGAGTGTCTGAGGTGTACCTGGGAGTGTCGGAGGTGTACATGGAGTGTCAGAGGTGGACCTGGCAGTGTTAACAGTGTATCTGGGAGTGTCAGAGGTGTGCCTGTGAGTGTCTGAGGTGTACCTGGGAGTGTCTGAGGTGTACCTGGGAGTGTCAAAGGTCTACCTAGGAGTGTCACAGGAGTACCTGGGAGTGTGAGAGGTGTACCTGGGAGTGTGAGAGGTGTACCTAGGAGTGTCTGAGGTGTACCTGGGAGTGTCAGAGGTGTACCTGGGAGTGTCTGAGGTGTACCTGGGAGTGTCTGAGGTGTACCTGGGAGTGTCAGGGGAGAACCAGGGAGTGAAAGAGGTGTACCTGGGAGTGTCGGAGGTGTACCTGGGAGTGTCTGAGGTGTACCTGGGAGTGTCTGAGGTGTACCTGGGAGTGTCAGAGAAGTACCAGGGAGTGTCACAGGAGTACCTGGGAGTGTGAGAGGTGTACCTGGGAGTGTGAGAGGTGTACCTAGGAGTGTCAGAGGTGTACCTGGGAGTGTCGGAGTTGTACCTGGGAGTGTCGGAGGTGTACCTGGGAGTGTGAGAAGTGTACCTGGGAGTGTCGGAGGTGTACCTGGGAGTGTCAGAGGTGTACTTGGGAGTGTCAGAGGTGTACCTGGGAGTGTCATGGGTGTACCTGGGAGTATCAGAGGTGTACCTGCGAATATGGGAGGTGTACCTGGGAGTGTCAGAGAAGTACCAGGGAGTGTCAGAGGAGTACCTGGGAGTGTCAGAGGTGTACCTGGGAATGTCTGAGGTGTACCTGGGAGTGTCTGAGGTGTACCTGGGAGTGTCTGAGGTGTACCTGGGAGTGTCTGAGGTGTACCTGGGAGTGTCTGAGGTGTACCTGGGAGTGTCAGAGGAGTACCTGAGAGTGTCAGAGGTGTACCTGGGAATGTCTGAGGTGTACCTGGGAGTGTCAGAGGTGTACCTGGGAGTGTCAGAGGTGTACCTGGGAGTGTCAGAGGTGTACCTGGGAGTGTCTGAGGTGTACCTGGGAGTTTCTTAGGTGTACCTGGGAGTTTCAGGGGAGAACAAAGGAGTGAAAGAGGTGTACCTGGGATTGTCAGAGGAATACCTAGGAGTGTGAGAGGTTTACCTGGGAGTGTCAGAGGTGTACCTAGGAGTTTCGGAGGCATACCTGGGAGTGTCGGAGTTGTACCTGGGAATATCGGAGGTGTACCTGGGAGTGTCAGAGGTGTAACTGGGAGTGTCTGAGGTGTACCTGTGAGTGTCAGAGAAGTACCAGGGAGTGTCACAGGAGTACCTGGGAGTGTGAGAGGTGTACCATGGAGTGTGAGAGGTGTACCTAGGAGTGTCTGAGGTGTACCTGGGAGTGTCAGGGGAGAACGAGGGAGTGAAAGAGGTGTACCTGGGAGTGTCAGAGGTGTACCAGGGAGTGTCTGAGGTGTACCTGGGAGTGTGAGAGGTGTACCAGGGTGTGTCAGAGGAATACCTAGGAGTGTCAGAGATGTACCTGGGAGTGTCAGAGGTGTACCTGGGAGTGTCAGCGGTGTACCTGTTAGTGTTAGAGGTGTTTCAAAGAGTGACAGAGGAGTACCTATGGAGTGTCAGAGGTGTACCTGGGAGTGTCAGAGGTGTACCTGGGAGTGTGAGAGATGTACCTGGGAGTGTCAGAGGTGTATCTGGGAGTGGTGGACGTGTACCTGGCAGTGTCAGCGTTGTACCTGGGAGTGTCAGAGGTGTGCCTGGGAGTGTCAGAGGTGTACCTGGGAGTCTCTGAGGTGTACCTGGGAGTGTCTGAGGTGTACCTGGGAGTGTCAGAGAAGTACCAGGGAGTTTCACAGGAGTACCTGGGAGTGAGAGAGGTGTACCTTGGAGTGTGTGAGGTGTACCTAGGAGTGTCTGAGGTGTACCTGGGAGTGTCAGAGGTGTACCTAGGAGTATCGGAGGTTTACCTGGGAGTGTCGGAGTTGTACCTGGGAGTGTCAGAGGTGTACCTGGGAGTGTCTGAGGTGTACCTGGGAGTGTCTGAGGTGTACCTGGGAGTGTCAGAGAAGTACCAGGGAGTGTCACAGGAGTACCTGGGAGTGTGAGAGGTGTACCTGGGAGTGTGAGAGGTGTACCTAGGAGTGTCAGAGGTGTACCTGGGAGTGTCAGAGGTGTACCTGGGAGTGTCTGAGGTGTCCCTGGGAGTGTCTGAGGTGTACCTAGGAGTGTCAGAGGTGTACCTGGGAGTGTCAGAGGTGTACCTAGGAGTATCGGAGGTTTACCTGGGAGTGTCGGAGTTGTACCTGGGAGTGTCGGAGGTGTACCTGGGAGTGTGAAAAGTGTACCTGGGAGTGTCGGAGGTGTACCTGGGAGTGTCAGAGGTGTACTTGGGAGTGTCAGAGGTGTACCTGGGAGTCTCATGGGTGTACCTGGGAGTATCAGAGGTGTACCTGCGAATATGGGAGGTGTACCTGGGAGTGTCAGAGAAGTACCAGGGAGTGTCAGAGGAGTACCTGGGAGTGTCAGAGGTGTACCTGGGAATGTCTGAGGTGTACCTGGGAGTGTCAGAGGTGTACCTGGGAGTGTCTGAGGTGTACCTGGGAGTGTCAGAGAAGTACCAGGGAGTGTCAGAGGAGTACCTGGGAGTGTCAGAGGTGTACCTGGGAGTGTCTGAGGTGTACCTGGGATTGTCAGAGGTGTACCTGGGAGTGTCAGAGGTGTACCTGGGAGTGTCTGAGGTGTACCTGGGAGTTTCTTAGGTGTACCTGGGAGTTTCAGGGGAGAACAAGGGAGTGAAAGAGGTGTACCTGGGAGTGTCAGAGGTGTACCAGGGAGTGTCTGAGGTGTACCTGGGAGTGTCAGAGATGTACGAGGGAGTGTCAGAGGAATACCTAGGAGTGTGAGAGGTGTACCTGGGAGTGTCAGAGGTGTACCTAGGAGTATCGGAGGTTTACCTGGGAGTGTCGGAGTTGTACCTGGGAGTGTCGGAGGTGTACCTGGGAGTGTGAGAAGTGTACCTGGGAATATCGGAGGTGTACCTGGGAGTGTCAGAGGTGTACCTGGGAGTGTCGGAAGTGTACCTGGGAGTGTCAGAGATGTACCTGGGAGTGTCAGAAGTGTACTTGGGAGTGTCTGAGGTGTACCTGGGAGTGTCAGCGGTGTACCTGGGAGTGTCTGAGGTGTTCCTGGGAGTGTCAGAGGTGTGCCTGGGAGTGTCAGAGGTGTACCTGGGAGTGTCTGAGGTGTACCTGGGAGTGTCTGAGGTGTACCTGGCAGTGTCTGAGATGTACCTGGCAGTGTCAGCGGTGTACCTGGGAGTGTCAGCGGTGTACCTGGGAGTGTCAGAGGTGTACCTGGGAGTGTCAGAGGTGTACCTGGGAGTGTCAGAGGTGTACCTGGGAGTGTCTGGGGTGTACCTGCGAGTGTTTGAGGTGTACCTGGATGTGTCAGAGGTGTACTTGGGAGTGTCAGGGGTGTATCAAGGAGTGTCAGTGGAATACCTGGGAGTGTCAGGGGTGTACCTGGGAGTGTCGGAGGTGTACATGGAGTGTCAGAGGTGTACATAGCAGTGTCAGCGGTGTACCTGGGAGTGTCAGATGTGTGCCTGGGAGTGTCAGAGGTGTACCTGGGAGTGTCTGATGTGTACCTGGGAGTGTCTGAGGTGTACCTGGGAGTGTCAGAGAAGTACCACGGAGTGTCACAGGAGTACCTGGGAGTGTGAGATGTGTACCTTGGAGTGTCTGAGGTGTACCTGGGAGTGTCAGAGGTGTACCTGGGAGTCTCATAGGTGTACCTGGGAGTATCAGAGGTGTACCTGGGAATATCGGAGGTGTACCTGGGAGTGTCAGAGGTGTACCTGGGAGTGTCGGAGGTGTACCTGGGAGTGTCAGAGGTGTACCTGGGAGTGTCTGAGGTGTACCTGGGAGTGTCTGAGGTGTACCTGTGAGTGTCAGAGTTAGGAGTACCTGGGAGTGTGAGAGGTGCACCATGGAGTGTGAGAGGTGTTCCTAGGAGTGTCTGAGGTGTACCTGGGAGTGTCAGGGGTGAACGAGGGAGTGAAAGCGGTGTACCTGGGAGTGTCAGCGGTGTACCTGTTAGTGTTAGAGGTGTTTCAGAGAGTGACAGAGGTGTACCTATGGAGTGTCAGAGGTGTACCTGGGAGTGTCAGAGGTGTACCTGGGAGTGTGAGAGATGTACCTGGGAGTGTCAGAGGTGTATCTGGGAGTGGTGGACGTGTACCTGGCAGTGTCAGCGTTGTACCTGGGAGTGTCAGAGGTGTGCCTGGGAGTGTCAGAGGTGTACCTGGGAGTCTCTGAGGTGTACCTGGGAGTGTCTGAGGTGTACCTGGGAGTGTCAGAGAAGTACCAGGGAGTTTCACAGGAGTACCTGGGAGTGAGAGAGGTGTACCTTGGAGTGTGTGAGGTGTACCTAGGAGTGTCTGAGGTGTACCTGGGAGTGTCAGAGGTGTACCTAGGAGTATCGGAGGTTTACCTGGGAGTGTCGGAGTTGTACCTGGGAGTGTCAGAGGTGTACCTGGGAGTGTCTGAGGTGTACCTGGGAGTGTCTGAGGTGTACCTGGGAGTGTCAGAGAAGTACCAGGGAGTGTCACAGGAGTACCTGGGAGTGTGAGAGGTGTACCTGGGAGTGTGAGAGGTGTACCTAGGAGTGTCAGAGGTGTACCTGGGAGTGTCAGAGGTGTACCTGGGAGTGTCTGAGGTGTCCCTGGGAGTGTCTGAGGTGTACCTAGGAGTGTCAGAGGTGTACCTGGGAGTGTCAGAGGTGTACCTAGGAGTATCGGAGGTTTACCTGGGAGTGTCGGAGTTGTACCTGGGAGTGTCGGAGGTGTACCTGGGAGTGTGAAAAGTGTACCTGGGAGTGTCGGAGGTGTACCTGGGAGTGTCAGAGGTGTACTTGGGAGTGTCAGAGGTGTACCTGGGAGTCTCATGGGTGTACCTGGGAGTATCAGAGGTGTACCTGCGAATATGGGAGGTGTACCTGGGAGTGTCAGAGAAGTACCAGGGAGTGTCAGAGGAGTACCTGGGAGTGTCAGAGGTGTACCTGGGAATGTCTGAGGTGTACCTGGGAGTGTCAGAGGTGTACCTGGGAGTGTCTGAGGTGTACCTGGGAGTGTCAGAGAAGTACCAGGGAGTGTCAGAGGAGTACCTGGGAGTGTCAGAGGTGTACCTGGGAGTGTCTGAGGTGTACCTGGGATTGTCAGAGGTGTACCTGGGAGTGTCAGAGGTGTACCTGGGAGTGTCTGAGGTGTACCTGGGAGTTTCTTAGGTGTACCTGGGAGTTTCAGGGGAGAACAAAGGAGTGAAAGAGGTGTACCTGGGAGTGTCAGAGGTGTACCAGGGAGTGTCTGAGGTGTACCTGGGAGTGTCAGAGATGTACGAGGGAGTGTCAGAGGAATACCTAGGAGTGTGAGAGGTGTACCTGGGAGTGTCAGAGGTGTACCTAGGAGTATCGGAGGTTTACCTGGGAGTGTCGGAGTTGTACCTGGGAGTGTCGGAGGTGTACCTGGGAGTGTGAGAAGTGTACCTGGGAATATCGGAGGTGTACCTGGGAGTGTCAGAGGTGTACCTGGGAGTGTCGGAAGTGTACCTGGGAGTGTCAGAGATGTACCTGGGAGTGTCAGAAGTGTACTTGGGAGTGTCTGAGGTGTACCTGGGAGTGTCAGCGGTGTACCTGGGAGTGTCTGAGGTGTACCTGGGAGTGTCAGAGGTGTGCCTGGGAGTGTCAGAGGTGCACCTTGGAGTGTCTGAGGTGTACCTGGGAGTGTCTGAGGTGTACCTGGCAGTGTCTGAGGTGTACCTGGCAGTGTCAGCGGTGTACCTGGGAGTGTCAGCGGTGTACCTGGGAGTGTCAGAGGTGTACCTGGGAGTGTCAGAGGTGTACCTGGGAGTGTCTGGGGTGTACCTGCGAGTGTTTGAGGTGTACCTGGGAGTGTCAGAGGTGTACTTGGGAGTGTCAGGGGTGTATCAAGGAGTGTCAGTGGAATACCTGGGAGTGTCAGGGGTGTACCTGGGAGTGTCGGAGGTGTACATGGAGTGTCAGAGGTGTACATAGCAGTGTCAGCGGTGTACCTGGGAGTGTCAGATGTGTGCCTGGGAGTGTCAGAGGTGTACCTGGGAGTGTCTGATGTGTACCTGGGAGTGTCTGAGGTGTACCTGGGAGTGTCAGAGAAGTACCACGGAGTGTCACAGGAGTACCTGGGAGTGTGAGATGTGTACCTTGGAGTGTCTGAGGTGTACCTGGGAGTGTCAGAGGTGTGCCTGGGAGTCTCATAGGTGTACCTGGGAGTATCAGAGGTGTACCTGGGAATATCGGAGGTGTACCTGGGAGTGTCAGAGGTGTACCTGGGAGTGTCGGAGGTGTACCTGGGAGTGTCAGAGGTGTACCTGGGAGTGTCTGAGGTGTACCTGGGAGTGTCTGAGGTGTACCTGTGAGTGTCAGAGAAGTACCAGGGAGTGTCACAGGAGTACCTGGGAGTGTGAGAGGTGTACCATGGAGTGTGAGAGGTGTACCTAGGAGTGTCTGAGGTGTACCTGGGAGTGTCAGGGGAGAACGAGGGAGTGAAAGAGGTGTACCTGGGAGTGTCAGAGGTGTACCAGGGAGTGTCTGAGGTGTACCTGGGAGTGTGAGAGGTGTACCAGGGTGTGTCAGAGGAATACCTAGGAGTGTCAGAGATGTACCTGGGAGTGTCAGCGGTGTACCTGGGAGTGTCAGCGGTGTACCTGTTAGTGTTAGAGGTGTTTCAGAGAGTGACAGAGGAGTACCTATGGAGTGTCAGAGGTGTACCTGGGAGTGTCAGAGGTGTACCTGGGAGTGTGAGAGATGTACCTGGGAGTGTCAGAGGTGTATCTGGGAGTGGTGGACGTGTACCTGGCAGTGTCAGCGTTGTACCTGGGAGTGTCAGAGGTGTGCCTGGGAGTGTCAGAGGTGTACCTGGGAGTCTCTGAGGTGTACCTGGGAGTGTCTGAGGTGTACCTGGGAGTGTCAGAGAAGTACCAGGGAGTTTCACAGGAGTACCTGGGAGTGAGAGAGGTGTACCTTGGAGTGTGTGAGGTGTACCTAGGAGTGTCTGAGGTGTACCTGGGAGTGTCAGAGGTGTACCTAGGAGTATCGGAGGTTTACCTGGGAGTGTCGGAGTTGTACCTGGGAGTGTCAGAGGTGTACCTGGGAATGTCAGAGGTATACCAGGGAGTGTCAGTGAAGTACCTGGGAGTCTCAAAGGTGTACCTGGGAGTGTGAGAGGTGTACCTAGGAGTGTCGGAGATGCACCTTGGAGTGTCTGAGGTGTACCTGGGAGTGTCTGAGGTGTACCTGGCAGTGTCTGAGGTGTACCTGGGAGTGTCAGAGGTGTACCTGGGAGTGTCAGAGGTGTACTTGGGAGTGTCAGAGGTGTACCTGGGAGTGTCAGCGGTATACCTGGGAGTCTGTGAGGTGTACCTGGGAGTGTCTGACGTGTACCCCGGTACACCTCTCACACTCCCAGGTACTCCTGTGACACTCCCTGGTACGTCTCTGACACTCCCAGGTACACCTCAGACACTCCCAGGTACACCACAGACACTCCCAGGTACACCTCAGACACTCCCAGGCACACCTCTGACACTCCTAGGTACACCTTTGACACTCCCAGGTACACCTCAGACACTCCCAGGTACACCCCAGACACTCCCAGGTACACTTCTCACAGGTACACGTCCAAGACTCCCAGATACACCTCTGACACTCCCAGGTACATCTCTGACACTCCCAAGTACTCCACTGACATTCCATGGTACACCTCTGACACTCCCAGTTACACGTCCGACACTCCCAAATACACCTCTGACACTCCCAGGTACATGTCGAACACTCCCAGGTACACCTCAGACACTCCCTGGTACGCCTCAGACACTCCCAGTTACACCTCTTTCACTCCCTGGTTCTCCCCTGACACTCCCAGGTACACCTCAGACACTCCCAGGTACACCTCTGACAATCCCAGGTACTCCTGTGACACTCCCAAGTACACCTCCAACACTCCCAGGTACACCTTTGACACTCCCAGGTACACAATCGATATTCCCAGGTACACCTCCGATATTCCCAGGTACACCTCTGATACTCCCAGGTACACCTTTGAGACTCCCAGGTACTCCTCTGACACTCCCTGGTTCACCTCTGAGACTCCCAGGTACACCTCTGACACTCCCTGGTACACCTCCGATATTCCCAGGTACACCTCCGATATTCCCAGGTACACCTCCGATACTCCCAGGTACACCTTTGAGACTCCCAGGTACTTCACTGACACTCCCTGGTATACCTCTGACATTCCCAGGTACACCTCTGACACTCCCAGGTCCGCCTCCGACACTCCCAGGTACACCTCAGACACTCCCAGGTACACCTCAGACACTCCCAGGTACACCTCAGACACTCCCAGGCACACCTCTGACACTCCCAGGTACACCGCTAACACTGCCAGGTACACCTCTGACACTCCATGTACACCTCCGACACTCCCAGGTACACCTCAGACACTCCCAGGTACACCTCAGACACTCCCAGGCACACCTCTGACACTCCCAGGTACACCGCTAACACTGCCAGGTACACCTCTGACACTCCATGTACACCTCCGACACTCCCAGGTACACCTCTGACACTCCCAGGTACTCCACTGACACTCCCTGGTACACCCCTGACACTCCCAGGTACACCTCTGACACTTCCAGGTACACCTTTGACACTCCCAGGTACACCTCAGACACTCCCAGATACACCCCAGACACTCCCAGGTACACTTCTCACACTCCCAGGTACACCTCCGACACTCCCAGGTACACCTCTGACACTCCCGGGTACACCTGACACTCCCAGGTACACCTCTGAAACTCCTAGGTATACCTTTGACACTCCCAGGTACTCCACTGACATTCCCAGGTACACCTCTGACACTCCCAGGTACACCTTTGACACTCCCAGGTACACATCAGACACTCCCAGGTACACCCCAGACACTCCCAGGTACACTTCTCACACTCATAGGTACACCTCCGACACTCCCAGGTACACCTCCGACACTCCCAGGTGCACTTCTCACACTCCCAGGTACACCTCCGACACTCCCAGGTACACCTCTGACACTCCCAGGTAAACCTATGAAACTCCCAGGTACACCTCTGACACTGCCAGGTACACCTCTGACAATCCCAGGTACTCCTGTGACTCTCCCAAGTACACCTCTGACACTCCCAGGTACACCTCTGACACTCCCAGGTACTCCACTGACATTCCCTGGTACACCTCTGACACTCCCAGGTACACCGCTGACATTGCTAGGAACACCTCCGACACTCCCAGGTACACCTCCGACACTCCCAGGTACACTTCTCACACTCCCAGGTACACCTCCGACACTCCCAGGTACACCTCTGACACTCCCTTGTACATCTCTGACACTCCCAGGTACACCTCTGACACTCCCAGGTACACCTTCGATATTCCCAGGTACACCTCCGATATTCCCAGGTACACCTCTGATACTCCCAGGTACACCTTTGAGACTTCCAGGTACTCCACTGACACTCCCTGGTACACCTCTGACACTCCCAGGTAAACCTCCGATATTCCCAGGTACACCTCTGATATTCCCAGTGTTACGAACCCCTCCACCGATTGTCTTCATCTACCTACCCAGCACCACGAGCAACGCCATCTAGGGACGAAACACGAGTATGGCTCGTCTTAGTTACCACTCCCGGGTTTCCCTTCTCCATATCCTGGTTGTTGCGTCACTTCCGCCTCAGTCTACTTTGTCAGCTCCAATTCGAGGAGAGGACACTTCACTCTGGGAAGCGACCACAGGATCACCTATCCTGGAAACCTACGGCACAGTGACTATTTACCGTCTTCTACCATACTCAGCCTTGCCCGTCAGCCATCTCAGCTCCTCACTTAAGTATTTGTAATCTTGTATTGCCTCTCCCCCCTCCACATTGCTTCACTATTGTTTTATGTTTTATTACTATGTATATACTGTTCGTGTTTAGGTTAAGTTTGGTTAAGGGTAGTTTATAAGCTGAATATTTTGTTAAGGAATTTATGGTACTTTATTATATACAACGAAAACTCGCATCCTTTGTCTACCCTTTTTTAAGTCCGATTGTCTTTGTTTTTTTTTTGTTGTTACCCGTTGGGATCTGGGTAGACGTATAACTATATTCTAAATCCCCAACTCGTAACAAATGGCGACCGTGACAGGACACGACCTTAAGTACCATATTCCTTCCTCCCTTGTTACTCAGTGTTAATTACCCCTCCCAGTCACTTCTGTTTACAATTGCTTTACGGTGGTTTAAAGTTTCCTTCATATGTGTGTGCATATATTGGTATTATCGTACAGTAAGAGTGACAGACGTAGGATAATAGGTTCCAAGTGTCATAAGGCTTACCTGTTATTACACGTGGCAGTCGTGTGGTAAGTCTTATCGAGTGTAGGGAAGAATCCGGATCTGTTTAATGCCGTACCCTCACTCCAGAGTAGGCTGTTCCATAGTTACTAGTTTAGAGTGAAGTGATATCTTGGGACGCCCCGCTCTACCAGGACCCCATAATTATAAAGCCTCAATTATTGTTCTTCTCATTATCTCATTCAGGGCTGTTAATCCGGATCTGTATTTAAATGCCGTAATACGCCCTACCTCTTTCAAGTATATCAGGGTTGTTAATCCGGATCTTTATATAATGCCGTAATACGCCCTACCTCTTTCAAGTATATCAGGGTTGTTAATCCGGATCTTTATATTAATGCCGTAATACGCCCTACCTCTTTCAAGTCTCTTGTCCTTATCTAAGGATCTTCTCGGAAGAACAATAATCATAAGTGTAATTTCCCTAGGTATAACTTGGTTAGTTTCCGGGACTTTCTGGTTATCCACTGCCGTGATATTTTCTAGGGTTATCCACTTATCTTAGCTTTTGACCATTAGTTAATTTATCCTATTTTTATTAACAATGGCCACCTCAGGTTTTGATCTTCAGGATTTTATTGAAAATCCTTCCGTAGCTAAATTACGTGTTAATATCCTGAAGAAAGAATGGAAAGAAATAGCCAACTATTACAATATCCCATTTTCACAGCAACTGACTAAGGAAATGTTAAAAAATCATGTGATTGAAGTGTTGGTTCAACAAGAAGTTTTAAAAGAATCCGCTGTTGACAGATTAACGCCCATGTCCAAGAAACTTCAACCACTATCCACCACCCCTCCTCACTCAGAAGTTGCCTCAGGTCTGGCTAGCCCTCAAGAAGAAACACAACGAATAGACCCCTTAGAACTAGAACGAGCTAGGTTCGAGTTCCAAATCAAAATGAAAGAACTCGAGTTGGAACAGGCCAAGTTGGACCCTGAAGAAAGGATGGAACAGGCCAAGTTGGACCATGAAGAAAGGATGGAACAGGCCAAGTTGGAACAGGCCAAGTTGGAGGCCAAGTTGGAGCATGAGGGAAGGTCGGAACAGGCCAAGTTGGAGCATGAGGAAAGGATGGAACAGGCCAAGTTGGTGCAGGCGGTTAAACTGAAAGAACTACAGGTGAGAGAGACAGAAGTCACCTTAACATCGGAGTTTAAATCAAAAGAAGTGGCATTAAGAGAGAAACTCGCTGCTTTTAACCCTGCTACTGCTTCTTCCCTTGTTCCCGGGTTTGATGAATCCGATATGGACGGGTCATTTAGGACTTTTGAGAAAATAGCCGCGAAGAATGAGTGGCCAAAGGACCAGTGGGTGTCAGTGTTAGTTCCTAAATTATATGGTAAGGCTCGTAGAGTTTATAACTGTTTAGACCAGACTGATGACTATGATAACGTAAAAAAGAATATCCTCACCTCTTATGCTATCACGCCAGATGGATACCGGCAGAAGTTTCGTAAACTAACCAAACCATTTTCACACACATTTGTTGAGTTTGCTCAAGAAAAGCTTAGGTTTTTTAAGAAGTGGTTAGAGGCTACAGAGACCTCCACATTTCAGGATTTGTTAAATTTGGTAGTCCTGGAGGAGTGGAAAAGCAAGATTCCATTTCACATCTTGAAGCATGTGGAGGAGCGTGGAGAGGTTAATTTAGGGCGTGCTGCTGAGCTGGCTGATGCGTATGCTTTGTTGGTGGAGTCACTGGGCAGTAGAGAACGTGGTACTTCCCGACATGTTAGGTCCTCCTCTGATGATAACCTTGGGAACGTGAGTGGTAGGTCGAAAGGTCCCACACCTACTCCCCCCGATGCAACCAAGCTTACTTGTTCTTACTGTAAAATCCCAGGCCATACGATCCAGACTTGTAAACACCCAAAGTGTCGAATTGCTAAAAGTAGTTCCCTGGATCCCAAATCCAAACCAATAGCAAATGCCAATGTGGAAAGGCCCCATCAGGATCTCTTCTCTTCATTCACCTATGAGGGAAAAATTTCAATCATAGAGGGGTCTCGTTCTTTCCCTATTCGTATACTACGTGATACGGGCGCAGCACAATCTATCCTCCTGTTTAACGTCATTCCTGATATATCTACCGCATTTACAAATGAGAGTGTTCTAATTTCAGATCTCTCGTCCCATTCTTCCTATCCTTTAGCTAAAGTGCACCTCCAATGTCCCTTGATTACTGGGGAAGTGCAAATAGCCATTAGGAAAGACCCAATGCCTGTGTGCGGCATTCATTTATTATTGGGTAATGACTTGGTAGGAGATCTAGTGGTTCCTAACATAAAGACAGTCGACTCTCCCTTACCTGTCAACTCCACCACTGACCTTAAAGAAACTATTCCTCATCTTTTCCCATCTTGTGCTGTCACCCGGTCACAGAGTGTGCGAAATGGGCCCTCTTCATCTAAAACCACCTCCAATATCTTCCTACCCACAGAAGATCTGTACAATAAGACGATTAGTAAGGATGAGCTCGTTAAAGCCCAACAATCTGATCCATCTTTGTTCAAACAGGTGATGAAAGACCTCAGTGTGGACCATTGTACATCTTCGGCTTACCACCCACCGTCCCAAGGTTGCTTGGAACGGTTCCATCAAAACTGTCAAGTCAATGCTAATAAACTATCTCCTCTCAACTATATAGTCCATACTCCTGATCACCGAAAAGATTCACAACTTGTTCACATTAATCTCATGAAACTTTACCATTCCAGGCAGTCAGAGGAAGACATCCCAGAGGCTGTAAGCCTACCTGTATTGCATACGGTTTTGTCAGGGCCGGAGCCGGAGACAGATGACATGGACCTATTGGAGAATTTAGACTTCCCTCTACCTAAAGAGAACCCTGCTAACAGTCACATACTCAACAATTTGGATGAGTATTTTTCTGTTCTGAATCCATCTCAAGCAAAAGATCTCACTAAGTTATTATCAACATTTCCTAAAGTCACGTCAGACCTCCCAGGGTTTTGCAATATACTTAAACATGATATTAAACTAATCTCAGGTGATGTACAACCCATTAGGCAATCAGCATATCGTCTAAGTCCACAAAAAAAATCGATTATGAAAAAGGAGGTAGATTTTTTGTTAAAGCATAACTTAGCTGAGCCTAGTACCTCCCCCTGGGCTTCACCTTGCCTTCTCATTCCAAAACCCGATGGCACCTTTCGTTTCTGTACAGATTATCGTAAAGTGAACCAGGTCACTGTCTCTGACTCCTACCCTTTACCTTTGATTGAAGATATAATAGACAGCATAGGCTGTGCCCAATTTATCAGTACCATAGACCTGTTGAAAGGCTATTATCAAGTAGGACTCACGGATAGGGCAAAAATAATCTCGGCATTTATAACTCCATTTGGTCTTTTTCAATATTTAGTTATGGCGTTTGGCTTTTCTAATGCTCCGGCCACATTCCAGAGGGCCATAAACTACCTTATTCAAGACCTAGGTGGGACGTTCGCCTACCTGGATGACCTGGTGGTGGTGTCGGACAGCTGGGACGAACATCTGGTGCGTTTGGAGATACTGTTTGCACGACTGCAAGAGACTGGATTCACCATAAACCTGGCTAAATCTGCTTTTGGCCGGGCCTCGGTGACTTACCTGGGACATATCGTTGGGCATGGTATGGTGAGACCCAAGGACGCAAACGTTGAAGCCATCTTGTCCTTCCCCACTCCAAGGACGAGGAAGGAACTCATGCGCTTCCTGGGGATGTGCGGCTACTACCGTCGGTTCTGCAGTAACTTCTCCAGCGTGGCCGGACCCCTCACAGACCTTACCAGTTCTGCGGTCCCTTACATCTGGAACCAGAAGTGCGACCAGTCTTTCCACCGCCTCAAAGCCTTCCTTGCCTCTAAGCCTGTAGTCCACCCCCCTGACTACACCTTGCCCTTCCATCTGCAAATCGACGCTAGTGGTGTCGGAGTGGGGGCTGTGCTCCTACAACCCGACCCAACCACTGATGTCCTTCACCCTGTGGCATATTACTCCGCCAAGTTGAAAAAACATCAGACCAACTACTCGACCATAGAGAAGGAGGCCCTGGCTCTGGTGTTGGCAATAAAGAAGTTTGAATGTTACCTCCAGTCTTGCCCACAAACAACCCTGGTCTTCACCGACCATAACCCACTCACGTTCATCCAAACCAACAAGACCTCCAACCAGCGAATCCTCCGCTGGGCTCTCCTCACCCAGCCGTATAATCTACAAGTCCGGCACATAAAGGGGGTGGAAAACCTGATTGCAGACTCCTTATCCCGAGCTCCAGTGGAAATGTAGCAGCTACTCTCCAGACGCACCAGGTGATCACCTCCTTCGCGCCCGCGCTACGAAGGTCTTTGGAGGGGGGGTGTGTTACGAACCCCTCCACCGATTGTCTT
>CAUDMG010000138.1:0-140000 GCA_958450375.1 Homarus gammarus
GATGAGTGAAAGAAGGATGAAAGGAAGGAAGGAAAGAAGAAAGAAGAAAGGAAGGGAAGGGAAGGAAAGTAAGGAAGGAAGGAAGGAAGGAAGGAATGCGTGAGGTAATAACCATAAACAAGATACTCCTGATAAACACTGGAGAGATAGTAAGACTTCGTTACCTTAAGTACTGTTGTTATAATGTAGTAGTGAGGCTACACGACTTGATCGGGGTGGAGGGGCACGAACACACGCACCTCCCTACCAAAACTATTCCAACTCTCTTTATCTTCAAGAATGTGGAAATGCATAAGGAAAACAGACAGACAGACAGACAGACAGACAGACACAGACAGACAGACAGACAGAGTTACAAACAGACACACACACACACACACACACACAAAAGTCAAGTCTGAACACTAGACAAACTTTTATTTTAATATCTGCGAAATAATTATTGGGAATGCTGAAGATGGTGAGAGAGAGAGAGAGAGAGAGAGAGAGTGAGTGAGTGAGTGAGTGAGTGAGGGGAAGATGGCAAGTGAGGGGAAATCCAGCGAATGAAAGACAGGTCGTGGGCGTCATCATCAAGGTTATGGAAATAGGCAGGAACACACACACACACACACACACACACACGTCATTAGTATTCTGTGTGAAGATGTTCATGACTTGTTAAATGTGAGCAGCTGTCAGGGGGAGAGAAGGAGGAGAAGGAGGAAGAAGTAAAGGAGAAGAATGAGGAGGAGGAGAAGGTGAAGGAGGAGGAGGAGGAGGAGGAGGAGGAGGTGAAGGAGGAGATATCTGCAAAAAACTGCTTTAAACATTTATGGAAGAATTTTTGGTTTTATTGCGACTTTAAACCGTAGAAACAAAAGCAAGATTTCTGGAAGAGTTTAGATTTTTATTTCAAGTTTAAACCATAAAAGCAATGTCATGTTTTATGACGATCTGGGTTTTTGTTTTTTCTTGGTTTAACAATATGTTGGGGCCGAGAGAGAGTGTGGGAGAAGGTGTAGTGGGTGTAGGGTGTAGTGGGTGTAGGGTGTAGTGGGTGTATGGTGATGGTGTAGTGGGTGTAGGGTGTAGTGGGTGTAGGGTGTAGTGGGTGTAGGGTGATGGTGTAGTGGGTGTAGGGTGTAGTGGGTGTAGGGTGATGGTGTAGTGGGTGTAGGGTGTAGTGGGTGTAGGGTGATGGTGTAGTGGGTGTAGGGTGATGGTGTAGTGGATGTAGGGTGTAGTGGGTGTAGGGTGTAGTGGGTGTAGGGTGATGGTGTAGTGGGTGTAGGGTGTAGTGGGTGTAGGGTGTAGTGGGTGTATGGTGATGGTGTAGTGGGTGTAGGGTGTAGTGGGTGTAGGGTGATGGTGTAGTGGGTGTAGGGTGTAGTGGGTGTAGGGTGATGGTGTAGTGGGTGTAGGGTGTAGTGGGTGTAGGGTGTAGTGGGTGTAGGGTGTAGTGGGTGTATGGTGATGGTGTAGTGGGTGTAGGGTGTAGTGGGTGTAGGGTGATGGTGTAGTGGGTGTAGGGTGTAGTGGGTGTAGGGTGATGGTGTAGTGGGTGTAGGGTGATGGTGTAGTGGGTGTATGGTGATGGTGTAGTGGGTGTAGGGTGTAGTGGGTGTAGGAGAAGGTGTAGTGGGTGTATGGTGATGGTGTAGTGGGTGTAGGGTGTAGTGGGTGTAGGGTGATGGTGTAGTGGGTGTAGGGTGTAGTGGGTGTAGGGTGATGGTGTAGTGGGTGTAGGGTGATGGTGTAGTGGGTGTAGGGTGATGGTGTAGTGGGTGTAGGGTGTAGTGGGTGTAGGGTGTAGTGGGTGTAGGGTGATGGTGTAGTGGGTGTAGGGTGATGGTGTAGTGGATGTAGGGTGTAGTGGGTGTAGGGTGATGGTGTAGTGGATGTAGGGTGTAGTGGGTGTAGGGTGATGGTGTAGTGGGTGTATGGTGATGGTGTAGTGGGTGTATGGTGATGGTGTAGTGGGTGTAGGGTGTAGTGGGTGTAGGGTGATGGTGTAGTGGGTGTAGGGTGATGGTGTAGTGGGTGTAGGGTGTAGTGGGTGTATGGTGATGGTGTAGTGGGTGTAGGGTGATGGTGTAGTGGGTGTAGGGTGTAGTGGGTGTAGGGTGATGGTGTAGTGGGTGTAGGGTGATGGTGTAGTGGGTGTAGGGTGATGGTGTAGTGGGTGGAGGGTGATGGTGTAGTGGGTGTAGGGTGTAGTGGGTGTAGGGTGATGGTGTAGTGGGTGTATGGTGATGGTGTAGTGGGTGTAGGTGTAGTGGTGTAGGGTGATGGTGTAGTGCGTGTATGGTGATGGTGTAGTGGGTGTAGGGTGTAGTGGGTGTAGGGTGATGGTGTAGTGGGTGTAGGGTGTAGTGGGTGTAGGGTGATGGTGTAGTGGGTGTAGGGTGTAGTGGGTGTAGGGTGATGGTGTAGTGGGTGTAGGGTGATGGTGTAGTGGGTGTAGGGTGTAGTGGGTGTAGGGTGATGGTGTAGTGGGTGTAGGGTGATGGTGTAGTGGGTGTAGGGTGATGGTGTAGTGGGTGTAGGGTGATGGTGTAGTGGGTGTAGGGTGTAGTGGGTGTAGGGTGATGGTGTAGTGGGTGTATGGTGATGGTGTAGTGGGTGTAGGGTGTAGTGGGTGTAGGGTGATGGTGTAGTGGGTGTAGGGTGTAGTGGGTGTAGGGTGATGGTGTAGTGGGTGTAGGGTGTAGTGGGTGTAGGGTGATGGTGTAGTGGGTGTAGGGTGTAGTGGGTGTAGGGTGATGGTGTAGTGGGTGTATGGTGATGGTGTAGTGGGTGTATGGTGATGGTGTAGTGGGTGTAGGGTGTAGTGGTGTAGGGTGATGGTGTAGTGGGTGTATGGTGATGGTGTAGTGGGTGTAGGTGTAGTGGGTGTAGGTGATGGTGTAGTGGGTGTATGGTGATGGTGTAGTGGGTGTAGGGTGTAGTGGGTGTAGGGTGATGGTGTAGTGGGTGTAGGGTGTAGTGGGTGTAGGGTGATGGTGTAGTGGGTGTAGGGTGTAGTGGGTGTAGGGTGATGGTGTAGTGGGTGTAGGGTGTAGTGGGTGTAGGGTGATGGTGTAGTGGGTGTATGGTGATGGTGTAGTGGGTGTAGGGTGATGGTGTAGTGGGTGTAGGGTGTAGTGGGTGTAGGGTGATGGTGTAGTGGGTGTAGGGTGTAGTGGGTGTAGGGTGATGGTGTAGTGGGTGTAGGGTGATGGTGTAGTGGGTGTATGGTGATGGTGTAGTGGGTGTATGGTGATGGTGTAGTGGGTGTATGGTGATGGTGTAGTGGGTGTAGGGTGATGGTGTAGTGGGTGTATGGTGATGGTGTAGTGGGTGTAGGGTGATGGTGTAGTGGGTGTAGGGTGTAGTGGGTGTAGGGTGATGGTGTAGTGGGTGTAGGGTGTAGTGGGTGTAGGGTGATGGTGTAGTGGGTGTAGGGTGATGGTGTAGTGGGTGTATGGTGATGGTGTAGTGGGTGTATGGTGATGGTGTAGTGGGTGTATGGTGATGGTGTAGTGGGTGTAGGGTGTAGTGGGTGTATGGTGATGGTGTAGTGGGTGTAGGGTGATGGTGTAGTGGGTGTATGGTGATGGTGTAGTGGGTGTATGGTGATGGTGTAGTGGGTGTAGGGTGTAGTGGGTGTAGGGTGATGGTGTAGTGGGTGTAGGGTGATGGTGTAGTGGGTGTAGGGTGATGGTGTAGTGGGTGTAGGGTGATGGTGTAGTGGGTGTAGGGTGATGGTGTAGTGGGTGTAGGGTGATGGTGTAGTGGGTGTATGGTGATGGTGTAGTGGGTGTATGGTGATGGTGTAGTGGTGTAGGGTGTAGTGGGTGTAGGGTGATGGTGTAGTGGGTGTAGGGTGATGGTGTAGTGGGTGTAGGGTGATGGTGTAGTGGGTGTAGGGTGATGGTGTAGTGGGTGTAGGGTGATGGTGTAGTGGGTGTATGGTGTAGTGGGTGTAGGGTGATGGTGTAGTGGGTGTAGGGTGATGGTGTAGTGGGTGTAGGGTGATGGTGTAGTGGGTGTAGGGTGATGGTGTAGTGGGTGTAGGGTGATGGTGTAGTGGGTGTATGGTGATGGTGTAGTGGGTGTATGGTGTAGTGGGTGTAGGGTGATGGTGTAGTGGGTGTAGGGTGATGGTGTAGTGGGTGTAGCGTGATGGTGTAGTGGGTGTATGGTGTAGTGGGTGTATGGTGTAGTGGGTGTAGGGTGATGGTGTAGTGGGTGTAGGGTGATGGTGTAGTGGGTGTATGGTGTAGTGGGTGTATGGTGTAGTGGGTGTATGGTGTAGTGGGTGTAGGGTGATGGTGTAGTGGGTGTAGGGTGATGGTGTAGTGGGTGTAGGGTGATGGTGTAGTGGGTGAAGGGTGATGGTGTAGTGGGTGTAGGGTGATGGTGTAGTGGGTGTAGGGTGATGGTGTAGTGGTGTAGGGTGATGGTGTAGTGGGTGTAGGGTGATGGTGTAGTGGGTGTATGGTGTAGTGGGTGTATGGTGTAGTGGGTGTAGGGTGATGGTGTAGTGGGTGTATGGTGTAGTGGGTGTATGGTGTAGTGGGTGTAGGGTGATGGTGTAGTGGGTGTATGGTGTAGTGGGTGCATGGTGTAGTGGGTGAAGGGTGATGGTGTAGTGGGTGTAGGGTGATGGTGTAGTGGGTGTAGGGTGATGGTGTAGTGGGTGTATGGTGTAGTGGGTGTATGGTGTAGTGGGCGAAGGGTGATGGTGTAGTGGGTGTAGGGTGATGGTGTAGTGGGTGTAGGGTGATGGTGTAGTGGGTGTATGGTGTAGTGGGTGTATGGTGTAGTGGGTGTAGGGTGATGGTGTAGTGGGTGTAGGGTGATGGTGTAGTGGGTGTATGGTGTAGTGGGTGTAGGGTGATGGTGTAGTGGGTGTAGGGTGATGGTGTAGTGGGTGTAGGGTGATGGTGTAGTGGGTGTAGGGTGTAGTGGGTGTATGGTGTAGTGGGTGTAGGGTGATGGTGTAGTGGGTGTAGGGTGATGGTGTAGTGGGTGTAGGGTGATGGTGTAGTGGGTGTATGGTGTAGTGGGTGTAGGGTGATGGTGTAGTGGGTGTAGGGTGATGGTGTAGTGGGTGTAGGGTGATGGTGTAGTGGGTGTATGGTGTAGTGGGTGTAGGGTGATGGTGTAGTGGGTGTGTCAAGAAAGAGTTCTTGCTTACACGTCTTGAGACACTCGGTATCTTCACAGGGTCAGAGTTAGCGAATATTTTCAAGGTAAAAAGAAAAAGGAAAGCGATATGTTCACTGTGTGTGTGTGTGTGTGTGTGTGTTTGCTTCTGCATAAAATGATACAAAAAAGCGAATACCATGAGAAGAAAAACAAAATATTATTTAAATAAATCTAGTCAATATTTGTACTGATGACAAAACCCCGAATTAAAGTTTTTATCAATTGTTTTTGAAAATATTTAACAACTCGTGTAAAGAACAACAACAACAACAACACACTGTTCACACGCAACAAGCTTGTTAGGTCGAGTTGGGTTAATGATGGTGTGCAAGTATTGCAATTACGCTGTCCAAAAAACTACAAAACATGTTGCAAATTTTATTCAAGGTTAAACAGCTAATTCGACTGGCAAAAATAAATAGCCAATCCGCTGGGTTAATTTCTGGTGTTTCCTTCTCACACTTTATAAAAATTACAAAACTAATCACATACTTAAGTCGACTAATGCTACTTTCCAGAACTAACCATTCTTAATTAGTTTCACGTAACTGCTGTTAATTTCCTCAGCTTCCGTAACCTACAGGTAAGATTTTAATTAAAGTTACAGCTGATTGGCTGTTGCAAATGTGTCCGATTTCGTCCTGAAGTAATGATGTATTTCTAAATGAGTTTATTCACAATCGTTGGGATGACCGTTTTTTACGAGAAAGATATTTAGCTCTAAATAAAGATGCATACATTTATTATTTCAAACATGACCACGTAGGAAATTTATCAGAAATCTTATACGCGAAGTAACTGTTAAACTCTGATGGCAAATTCACTTCAACTTCACCATGTATAAAGTCGCCTCGCGTAAACGTCTCATCTCTCAGCTTACCAACTCGTACCCACTACCAACTCGTACCCACTACCAACTCGTGCCCACTACCAACTCGTGCCCACTACCAACTCGTACCCACTACCAACTCGTACCCACTACTAACTCGTACCCACTACCAACTCGTACCCACTACCAACTCGTACCCACTACCAACTCGTGCCCACTACCAACTCGTACCCACTACCAACTCGTACCCACTACCAACTCGTACCCACTACCAACACTTAACATGAGCCACTAATCCAGGTACAGTAGTCAGGAAAGTGTTACATGTTAAATAATAAAAAGAGACAAATATCATCGTGATAATTATGTTACTCTGTAGATAATATTGTCAATTATCAAGACAAAACACAAATATAATCACTGAAAAGCCTATAATTATAACGCAGATAATTATAGTTTATGGAAAGATTTGAACAACAGTGAAATCTCAATTTAACGGACTAGATGGAGAGGAAAGTCCCTTATATCAAGGGTTCGTTAAATGTGATATCTAACGAACTGAAATAGAGATGAAAGTCCCTTATATACAGTCAGTTAAATGTTAAACCTTCAATCTAACGAACTAATATTGCGATGAAAGTACGTTATATCGAGGGTCCGTTAAATGTGAAACCTCCATGTAACGGATTATATGGAGAGAAAATATCGTTATATCGAGGTTCCACTGAATATACAATAGCGTTCTGCAGTTCTGAGAGTTATTGTGCCACCCTAAACTACCACTGAAGAATAAACGTACATTAAACTATACAATACATGAACCTATTACTGTATAAACACACATTTGATTTTACACCTGAAGTCTTTATAAAATTTTCACAAATCCAACAGAACAGTGAAGACATCTACCGAACAGCAAACACAAACTCCCATTACCTGACACCTAGTTCACACTTCAGGTACACCTAATTAAGTGAGTGAGGTTACCTGTGTGTCTGATGGGTGGTCCTGGTCACCACAGGCCGCGTCACCCCCAGGCGTTTACACACATTTACAGCACAACATACCTGACAGGGAGAAGAGAGAGGTGTGTGAGTAAATATATCCAGGTATACCCCTAATATAGTTCACATACACTAATATTCTAGTTATGAGGTGAGAAATACTCTGAGTAACATTGCCTGATATAAATGTTTATTTTCCTCACTCGCCTTAAATAGTTTTGAAATATCTACACCCTGTTCATAAACAATGAGACAACCATCAGTCTCACACCATTCACTAATAATAATAATAATAAAGGATTAATTACTGGGGAATGAAACAAAATGACGAGTCCCTCCTCACTGATCAACCTCACACATCTGTCCCAAATCATTGTCAAGCGGGGAGGAGGACGAGAACTTTTCCTATTTATCCTAATCAGGGACGAAACTTTAGCTATTACTGCTAATCTGGGTGGAATTTTTACCATCAGTGATTATCAGGGACGATTTTTTTTTTTTGCTATCCGTATTAACCAAGGGATGAACCTGACCTTCTGTGTTAACTGTGTACAGATTACAGCGCTGTCAGGCGTACAACCAATAACACACTAAAGCACTTTGTTCCAAGTTTTTGGTCACGAACTCTAAACCTTCAAAAACAGAATAACTAAATTCAGATCACATGCGGATTAACCCCCCAGCTTACTTCACCTAATAATGATTAACCACCCTAACGTTAACCTAACCTTAACCCCCCCCCCCCCCCAGGTAGCTGTAAGGTGTTTAATCATTAGGTAAATTAAGCTGGGGAGGTGTAATCTTCAGGTGATCCTTAATTTCAAGATATCATTGAGGTATAGTCATCACTACAGTGCTCTCATTTGTCTGTGTTTTATCATCTCCTAAAGAGGGGTTATAGTGTTATCATTACATAAATGTCAAAATTATCATTCATAATCCAGTATGATATCTTTTTCCATAACAACGGCAAGTATCGTGTTATCAAGTCACTCCCACAACGTGCCTGACAATATAACGCAACAAAACAGTGGATACATCTCTCATACCTTTAAATTGTTGATGAACAGTGCCTTTTGTAATAACCTAGAATCCGTGTTTAAAAGATCTTAGTTATTATAGAGCAGCAATAACATCAACAACACTTTGATGCATCAGACGCCAGACAAAAATGGGAATTAAGTCACTCCACCAACAGATCACCTCAAGCTAGGACGTCCCAGTCCATAGTAACCCAGGACGTTCCAGCCCCTAGTAACCCATGCCCTCTCCTGCCAAACCCTTGTCTCCGGTTCCCAGTTTAGTCATGTTCTCAGTAACTTTTTATCCTATGCACCCAAATTGTACCCTCCCTCCCTCCCTCCTATTTCTCAGCATCACCTAGCACCCCTCAGCTCACAGCCATGTTTTCCCTCGTCTCCAGCGTCCCCTAGGTCCCAGCACCCCCAGCTTTAGGCATTGATTGTGGCCCCCTGATGCAGTATCACATGGCAAATTACTCTCTAAACGTTGCCGTGAACCACGTCCCCCCCGGGTCCAACAGCTGGGGCGTCCTCAACTGTCAGGGCGACCTGGCCCTTTCTGGGGGGGGGGGGGGGGGTCGTGACCTATGGGGATGGGGTTCGTGACCTGTGAGGATGGGGGTCGTGACCTGTGAGGATGGGAGGGGTCGTGACCTGTGAGGATAGGGGTCGTGACCTGTGAGGATGGGGATCGTGACCTGTGAGGATGGGGGGGGTCGTGACCTGTGTGGCGGGTCCTGGCAACCTGGCCTGATACGACACTTTGTTCCTGACCCCCAAAAGTAGCCTCGGGAACAACTCTTCATTAGCTAAGAATTTCTTGCCCAGATGGTGTGAGGACGTGTGTGGACCAGCTGGCCAGGAGGTGGAAGCAGTGAGGCCAGAGGTGGCGATGGTAGGAGGAGGTGGCGATGGTAGGAGGAGGTGGCGATGGGAGGAGGAAGTGGTGATGGTAGGAAGTGGTGGTGATGGAGGAGTAGTGGTGATGGAGGAGGTAAGTGCAGTAGTGTTGGTGGATGGTAGGCAGGAGACATCGCGTGTGGTCTTGGGACTCGCAGTATCCAATCAACAATAAATTCACAATTATTTTACCCCGACACGTCACGGTCGTAGGGGAGGGAGGGAGGGAAGTACGGGGGGGGGGGGGGTCGGGGGACGGAGGGAGAGAGGGAGGGAGGGAGGGGTTGGAGGCGGTATTTGGGTACTAGGGAGGGAGGGAGGGGATATGGGTCTCTCCCCCACATCACCACCACACACTTAAACAACTTTAGGACTAGACATCAATTTCTTACCATTATCTGATCAATACTTATCATTTTCATTCTTCACTCTTTAGAAATACTACGAACATTTCCCCACAGAGTTAAAAAAAAAAAAAAACATTCATCGATTCACAACACCACCGTCATTCACCAAGGCGTTACACAAGAGCCTAAATCAATAAGAGAATCTACTGACTGTTGGCGCTCGTCCACCACGAAGAGAAAATTTTAGTCAAGTTATCCCTCAAATTCTCAAAAGTTTTCTCTCACAAGACACTCCAGTCAAGTAGTCGCTGGGTCTGAAAGCCACAAATTCTAAACTGGTAACCGAGTCACTGAATGAATGTTGAGAACTGGGGATTTGGCGGAACGGAGTCTGATTATATTTATGAACTTGATGATTTTTTTTTTACGGGGATTAGCCCACCCGGACACAGGTCACTGACCCACATCGGGGCCTGGGGGGGCGAAAATGAATAATAATAATAATAATAATAATAATAATAATAATAATAATAATAATAATTCATAAAAAATAAAATTTATGATAAAACAAACAAAAATAAAATAATAAAATAATGATGATAATAATACAGTAACTGTAATAAAAATAATAATATTAATAATAAAGAACTATAAATACAAAAATGAGAAAAAAGATCAAAAGTGAGAATCGATATATGTATGTTGTGTTGTGAATGGTAAGATAAACAATTGAGACCCTGCAATTGTGTGTAAATGAAGCAGAAAGTCAGGTCAGCAACCTGGGACTTGGTCACAATTTTCGTGATGCCATATGGCAGCAGGGTCTACCATTAGACAACACATTATGCTGCCAATATCTTCCCAGGCGGTAGTACCTCCCTGTTTGGTAGCTGCCTACTATCTCGTAGGAACTGTCAGAGCAAGTTCAGTGATTACTTAACATCAGTGAGTACAATACCTCTCCTCCATACCCAAAGTCATCTTAAAGGTATTAAATAACTCCCTATATTACCCTCAACATCCTTAAATAAGAACACAATTCCTAACAAACCACAACAAATCTTTACGTAGTAGAGATAAAGGAAACAAAAATAGAAAACGTATAGTAAACTTGGTTCTTGTTATATCTCATGGTAAGTAAGGTCAGGTTTGCCCTCATGGTTGTCCTGTGGTCGGGGTTTCGTCAATGAATAAAGAATTATCAATTTTTACACCATGGTATATACACAGTTGACCCCAGACACTTAATATACGTCAAAACATGTCTTATCCAGGTCAACCCACATCTTGGTTAATTGATACCTAGGTTAATGTGTACCTGTATAGTTAACACCCACATTGGTTATAAATTCTATGGCTTTCACATAACCTTCATACAACCACAAAAATATAGGCTCTTAATAATGCTTTTAATACTACTACTACTACTACTACTACTAATAATAATAATAATAATAATAATAATACCACGCCGTCGCCAGTGTTATAAAGAGTAATATTTACCGTGTGATGTAATACCATACATACGGACTATCACCATCACCACCACTAAAACCACCACCAAGGACAACCATCACCACCCCTACCACCACCATCACCACCCCTACCACCACCACCATCCCTACCAACAACCACCACCCCTACCAATAACCACCACTAAAACCTCTACCATAACCAACCAAACACAACCACCTCCCCTATCACCATCACCACCCACTACCATCACCACACCAACCACAACCATCACTACCACCAACCTAAACCATCACCACCATCAACCACAACCATCACCAACCTCAACCACCACTACTACCACCACCACAACCAAAACCAGACCAGCTACCTAGTTATCAAAATCTCTTCACCTTTCACTGCTCAACTTTGGTTAGGAGAGCAGCGGGGTTTCCTGGTGCGCTCACGCCAACTATCATCTCAAATATTCATGTCAGACTGGGTGATGAACTTAGAAAATGTCAGGAGAGGGGAGGAGGAGGAGGAGGAGGAGGAGGAGGAGGAGGAAGAAGCGCCGATGGCAGCAGTGGATAGCCAAGATCAGTTTAATAGAAGTAGTGGTCAGTTAACGTCAGCTTTAGTCGTAGTAGTAGTAGCAATAAGTAATAAGTTATGATGGTAGTGGTAATGATAAAGAAGAATTTACAGATGCCAATGCTCTTAGGTACGGTCGGCCAGTAGAAAGTTTGCCCTCCCAATGCGTGTGTGGCTCTTCCGATGACGTCGATCACGCCATGGTGTGCAAGAAAGGGGGCTTCATATGCATGAGGCATGACGAAGTAAGGGATCTCACAGCAAATATGTTGAAGTAAATCTGCCGGGATGTCATGGTAGAACCGACCCTCCTTCCATTGGATGGCGAGATCTTCCAAAACAGGACTTCAAACACATCTAACGAAGCCCGTGTTGACGTCAGTGCTCGAGGATTCTGGACGCGGGGACAGCGAGCCTTCTTCGACATCAGGATTTTTTATCCCATGGCCGCATGTCACCGTAACTTAGCTCTCGATGCTGCACACAGGAGGAACGAGAACGACAAGAAAAGGGCATACGGGGAGAGAATTCAGAACGTTGATCAAGGCAGCTTCAGTCATCTAGAGTTCACATCCTCTGGCGGGATGGGACCAAGTGCAAGATGCTTCTACGCCAGACTCGCGGAGGTGATATCCGAACAGAAGTAGCAGCCCAGAAGTTATGTTACAGCCTGGATGAGATGTCGACTGTCCTTCTCTCTCCTTCGGTCGGCTTTGCTCTGCCTCAGGGGAATGAGAGCATTGGCCCCCAAAGCCGACAACAGTTGCAGATATTGACTATGAGGCTACAGTCACTGAATGGCGCATAGATCTGCGGCTCAACTAACTCAACATAGCTAGGATAGCTACTTATGTATTAGGATATTTAATATTAAGGTAATAAAATGGTGGCGAAAGTATGGCTATCGGGGGAGGCTGGAGGCCATTATATAAAAAAAAAGGATAAACTGTATGCTCGTGTAAGTTACAGCACCTGAACATCATCAATACCTGCCCTATCAGCAGCCGTCAAGGTGTAATGCCCCAGGTGAATCACAGCATCTATACTGTAACATTAGTGTAGTAATAATAATAATCATATGCAACTCAACCTGATTTGGCAGAAATGGGCTAATTATGACTTGGTTTGTTTTGGGAGAGAGAGAGAGAGAGAGAGAGAGAGAGAGAGAGAGAGAGAGAGAGAGAGAGAGAGAGGGGGGGGCACCACAGGGAAGCAATGATTAATATGCGTCTCGGATCTTGTCACCGGCATCAGCTGTTTTACTCAGGAGGTTCATCATCCCTCGTCTTCATCCAGTGATCCTCCTTTTATCAACACTGAACCTTCTCAAATACATTCTAAACTAAATCTAATGCATTTTGAACCTTATACTATTACAGTAGCTAAACAAAACTATCTGTGCTATCCTGTGTGAAACAATATGAGACCATGGGCGACAGGTATTGGGATATGCGTGCTGTCTCCCCTATACTTAATCGTTGGATACTGAATGGCGGTGGGTGAAGACACGCATACCAACCCTCCCGAGACATCACGAGCTGTAAGATTAATTTCGCAAGTCATCGGACCCACCTTGTCGGATACTTATTTTTTAGCTACCCATTCTATAGTTCGTTGGCGCCCATATTATAGAGCCCGCAAGAGTTTATTAGGTAATTGTGAATTACTTGGGATTCTTAGTATGAGTGGAATTAATTGAAATATGTAATAACTTGATACAACATTAGAGAGAGAGAGAGAGAGAGAGAGAGAGAGAGTCCCGAGTGTGTCGTGTACAGGAGGTGTGTATTTACCCCGGACCGGGCCCAAAGAGAGCCAGCCTTCTCACTGGGGTAAAATACACACGTCCTGTCCAAGAGTAAATGTAAATATATGTAACTGTTAACAGGCGTGTAAAACTGCAAATAACTGGACAGTATAAATATATATGATTGTTTTTTTCTTAAATGTACAGTAGATCCAAAGTTTTGACGCCCGCCACAATGACGTGGCCCAGAGCCTACAGAAGGTTGGGGACCACTGCGTCTAATACACCCTGAAGCTGCTCATATTACATTCTAAACCTCAAGTCGATATATTCTAAACCTCTCACTTTATCCACTTGAACCTCCTCCTCACTACCTATCCAGACTAGTATATATATTCAGTTAAATCACGTTAACATCACATAAACCGAGTAAACATCACATAAACCACGTTAACATCACATAAACCACGTTAACATCACATAAACCACGTTAACATCACATAAACCGAGTAAACATCACATAAACCACGTTAAAATCACATAAACCACGTTAACATCACATAAACAGAGTAAACATCACATAAACCACGTTAACATGACATAAATCACGTTAACATCACATAAACCACGTTAACATCACATAAACCACGTTAACATCACATAAACCGAGTAAACATCACATAAACCACGTTAACATCACATAACCCACGTTAACATCACATAAACCGAGTAAACATCACATAAACCACGTTAACATGATAAAAATCACGTTAACATCACATAAACCATGTTAACATCATATAAACCATGTTAACATCACATAAACCATGTTAACATCACATAAACCATGTTAACATCACATAAACCACGTTAACATCACATAAACCACGTTTACATCACATAAACCACGTTAACATCACACAAACCACGTTAGCATCACATAAACCACGTTAACATCACATAAACCACGTTAACATGACATAAATCACGTTAACATCACATAAACCACGTTAACATCACATAAACCACGTTAGCATCACATAAACCACGTGAACATCACATAAACCACGTTTACATCACATAAACCACGTTAACATCACATAAACCACGTTAGCATCACATAAACCACGTTAACATCACATAAACCACGTTAACATCACATAAACACGTTAGCATCACATAAACCACGTTAACATCACATAAACCACGTTTACATCACATAAACCACGTTAACATCACATAAACCACGTTAGCATCACATAAACCACGTTAACATCACATAAACCACGTTAACATCACATAAACACGTTAGCATCACATAAACCACGTTAACATCACATAAACCACGTTAACATCACATAAAGCACCTTAGCAACACATAAACCACGTTAACATCGCATAAAACACGTTAACATCACATAAAGCACCTTAGCAACACATAAACCACATTAACATCGCATAAAACACCTTAACATCACATAAACCACGTTAGCATCACATAAACCACTTTAACATCACATAAACCACGTTAACATCACATAAACCACGTTAACATCACATAAACCACGTTAACAACACATAAAGCACTTTAACATCACATAAACCACGTTAGCATCACATAAACCACTTTAACATCACATAAACCACGTTAACATCACATAAACCACGTTAGCATCACATAAACCACGTTAGCATCACATAAACCACGTTAGCATCACCACTATGATCTCAATAACACAGTATCACCAAATTTTAGACAATCATCAAATTCAACACGCGTAAAATCACCACTACAACTCAGCACCCAGGAGAGTACAAGTCGTCACCCAGCAGAGTACAAGTCATCACCCAGCAGAGTACAAGTCATCACCCAGGAGAGTACAAGTCGTCACCCAGCAGTGTATAAGTCAGCACCCAGGAGAGTACAAATCAGCACCCAGGAGAGTACAAGTCACAAAAAAATGTATATCTTGTTATAATACGTTAATTATGTTATCTAATTAATATAACCTAAAAAAAACAAAAAACATATATCTCGTTATAATACGTTAATTATGTTATCTAATTAATATAACCTAAAAAAACAAAAAACATATATCTTGTTATAATACGGAATATAATGTTCTGTATAATAATATAAAATAACACAAAAACAATGTTACCTTGTTATTAAATTAAAAGCCAGCTGGTGTATCATAATTCACACGAGTCTAATTTACAAAAGTATTTTAAAACGTATAAAAATATACTCCTCCAGCTTATTTAATACCAGTAATACACACTTATGGAAATTAACCCCTGTGTCTCATTTACATAAATACAAAAATTAACTATAAACCACTAACTTGCCTGTGTTAATATAGTGATGGTAAAGTTGCTTGAGGATGTTATAAGTTGAATTATTTTGATGTATTGTTAAAAATTACTTGAGTACTTCCGGGTGGATCAACGAGGCAGGTTAATGTATATTTCATTCTCTTCATGTACAGTATAATACAATAGGTGTGTGTACAGTTAAGCCTTCACACCCTACCACCCGGCCTGCACCACTATCACATTCCGGCCTGTACCACTATCACATTCCGGCCTGTACCACTATCACATTCCGGCCTGTACCACTATCACATTCCGACCTGTACCACTATCACATTCCGGCCTGCACCACTATCACATTCCGGCCTGTACCACTATCACATTCCGGCCTGCACCACTATCACATTCCGGCCTGTACCACTACAACATCCCAGCCTACACCACTATCACATTCCGGCCTGCACCACTATCACATTCCGGCCTGCACCACTATCACATTCCGGCCTGCACCACTATCACATTCCGGCCTGTACCACTACAACATCCCAGCCTACACCACTATAACATAAATGAACGTTAACCTAACCAAACGCTAACCTAACCTAACGTTAACCTAACCTAACGCTAACCTAACCTAACGCTAACCTAACCTAACGTTAACCTAACCTAATACTAATCTAACCTAACCCCCAAGGTAGCGATATGTTGTTTAATCAATTAAGTTGGGGGGGTTAATCTTCAGGTGAACCGAAAACAATCTATTACTCTACTGAAAACTAATTGTCATTACGTAAGAAATTTTTTTTAAACCATCATATTTTACAACCAATGGGCCATTAGCCACCCATTAATGTTACAAGAAAAAGGTGTAATCATATAAAAAAAAAATCACAAAATCACTAAAAAATTTACCCCTCCCCCACAAGGAAAGAATAACAATCACAAAATATATACCCACAAAGAAGTAAAGGTCAGACATAATCACAAAATGACCCCAAAGAGGTAAAATAATCAACACATACAATATACACCCCCCCCCCCCCCACCCAACAATAAAGATCCAGTCCATTTCACGAGCTCACAAGTCTACAGGTTTGTACAGTGTGGCAGCCCTGTGTTTGTTTATATTCGACAGAAGGAAACTCGCAATAGTAGACACACTATGGAATCAAAGTTAAACCATATTAAAACAAATAACTCAAAGATAATGACTTGTGGAATGTATATATGACGAGCCCCTGTAAACGCACTAGTGAAGGGGACTGTACATTCACACAAAACACAATCTTAACATACCACCCCCAGAAAGACACAAATCACGCAAACACAATCACACCTAATAAAAAAGTGTAAACACATAAATCAACACCAAATCATAGCCAATTACACTGTGCCATCACCAATAGATCTATTACCACTGACGAAGGTGAGAAGAGGCATAATAATGGCTAAGTAGTCCTCCACAGTATAAAACTTTAATCAAGCTTCCGGGCCACTCTATATGTTAATAGGTCAGTCAGCAAATCCTCTGGTTGACTTACCCACAGTACCACGGTCAGGGGAGGAGGCGGAGGGAGGGTCATTTAAGGGGTCATCAGGATGGGTAATATTAGTTTGGAGGTCATCTGGGTGGGTCATGTGAGTTTTGGGGGGTCATCGGGGTGGGTCATGTTACTTTGGAGATCATCAAGGTGGGCCATGTTAGTTTGGAGGTCATCTGGGTGAGTCATGTTAGTTTGGAGGTCATCAGGGTGGGTCATGTTAGTTTGGAGGTCATCTGGGTGGGTCATGTTAGTTTGGAGGTCATCTGGGTGGGTCATGTTAGTTTGGAGGTCATCTGGGTGGGTCATGTTACTTTGGAGATCATCAAGGTGGGTCATGTTAGTTTTGAGGTCATCTGGGTGAGTCATGTTAGTTTGGAGGTCATCTGGGTGGGTCATGTTAGTTTTGGGGGGTCATCGGGGTGGGTCATGTTACTTTGGAAATCATCAAGGTGGGCCATGTTAGTTTGGAGGTCATCTGGGTGAGTCATGTTAGTTTGGAGGTCATCAGGGTGGGTCATGTTAGTTTGGAGGTCATCTGGGTGGGTCATGTTAGTTTGGAGGTCATCTGGGTGGGTCATGCTAGTTTGGAGGTCATCTGGGTGGGTCATGTTAGTTTGGAGGTCATCAGGGTGGGTCATGTTAGTTTGGAGGTCATCTGGGTGGGTCATGTTAGTTTGGAGGTCATCTGGGTGGGTCATGTTAGTTTGGAGGTCATCTGGGTGGGCCATGTTAGTTTGGAGGTCATCAGGGTGGGTCATGTTAGTTTGGAGGTCATCTTGGTGGGTCATGTTAGTTTGGAGGTCATCTGGGTGGGTCATGTTAGTTTGGAGGTCATCTGGGTGGGTCATGTTAGTTTGGAGGTCATCTGGGTGGGTCATGTTAGTTTGGAGGTCATCAGGGTGGGTCATGTTAGTTTGGAGGTCATCTGGGTGGGCCATGTTAGTTTGGAGGTCATCTGGGTGGGTCATGTTAGTTTGGAGGATATCTGGGTGGGTCATGTTAGTTTGAAGGTCATCTGGGTGGGTCATGTTAGTTTGGAGGTCATCTGGGTGGGTCATGCTACTTTGAAGGTCATCAGGGTGGGTCATGTTAGTTTGGAGGAAATCTGGGTGGGTCATGTTAGTTTGGGGGTCATCAGGGTGAGTCATGTTAGTTTGGAGGTCATCAGGGTGGGTCATGTTAGTTTGAAGGTCATCTGGGTGGGTCATGTTAGTTTGGGGGTCATCAGGGTGGGTCATGTTAGTTTGGAGGTCATCAGGGTGGGTCATGTTACTTTGGGGGGTCATTAGGGTGGGTCATGTTAGTTTGGAGGTGATCTGGGTGGGTCATGTTAGTTTGGAGGCCATCTGGGTGGGTCATGTTAGTTTGAAGGTCATCTGGGTGGGTCATGTTAGTTTGGGGGTCATCAGGGTGGGTCATGTTAGTTTGGAGGTCATCAGGGTGGGTCATGTTACTTTGGGGGTCATTAGGGTGGGTCATGTTAGTTTAGAGGTCATCTGGGTGGGTCATGTTAGTTTGGGGGGGTCATTAGGGTGGGTCATGTTAGTTTGGGGGTCATCAGGGTGGGTCATGTTAGTTTGGAGGTCATCTGGTGGGTCATGTTAGTTTGGGGGTCATTAGGGTGGGTCATGTTAGTTTGGGGGGGTCATTAGGGTGGGTCATGTTAGTTTGGAGGTCATCTGGGTGGGTCATGTTAGTTTGGAGGTCATTTGGGTGGGTCATGTTAGTTTGGGGGTCATTAGGGTGGGTCATGTTAGTTTAGAGGTCATCTGGGTGGGTCATGTTAGTTTGGGGGGTCATTAGGGTGGGTCATGTTAGTTTGGGGGGTCATTAGGGTGGGTCATGTTAGTTTGGAGGTCATCTGGGTGGGTCATGTTAGTTTGGGGGGTCATTAGGGTGGGTCATGTTAGTTTGGGGGGGTCATTAGGGTGGGTCATGTTAGTTTGGAGGTCATCTGGGTGGGTCATGTTAGTTTGGAGGTCATTTGGGTGGGTCATGTTAGTTTGGGGGTCATTAGGGTGGGTCATGTTAGTTTGGAGGTCATCTGGGTGGGTCATGTTAGTTTGGGGGGCCATTAGGGTGGGTCATGTTAGTTTGGAGGTCATCTGGGTGGGTCATGTTAGTTTGGGGGTCATTAGGGTGGGTCATGTTAGTTTGGGGGTCATTAGGGTGGGTCATGTTAGTTTCGGGGTCATTAGGGTGGGTCATGTTAGTTTGGAGGTCATCGGGGTGGGTCATGTTAGTTTGGAGGTCATCTGGGTGGGTCATGTTAGTTTGGAGGTCATCTGGGTGGGTCATGTTACTTTGGAGATCATCAAGGTGGGCCATGTTAGTTTGTAGGTCATCTGGGTGAGTCATGTTAGTTTGGAGGTTATCAGGGTGGGTCATGTTAGTTTGGAGGTCATCTGGGTGGGTCATGTTAGTTTGGAGGTCATCTGGGTGGGTCATGTTAGTTTGGAGGTCATCTGGGTGGGTCATGTTAGTTTGGAGGTCATCAGGGTGGGTCATGTTAGTTTGGAGGTCATCTGGGTGGGTCATGTTAGTTTGGAGGCCATCTGGGTGGGTCATGTTAGTTTGAAGGTCATCTGGGTGGGTCATGTTAGTTTGGGGGTCATCAGGGTGGGTCATGTTAGTTTGGAGGTCATCAGGGTGGGTCATGTTACTTTGGGGGTCATTAGGGTGGGTCATGTTAGTTTAGAGGTCATCTGGGTGGGTCATGTTAGTTTGGGGGGGTCATTAGGGTGGGTCATGTTAGTTTGGGGGTCATCAGGGTGGGTCATGTTAGTTTGGAGGTCATCTGGTGGGTCATGTTAGTTTGGGGGTCATTAGGGTGGGTCATGTTAGTTTGGAGGTCATCTGGGTGGGTCATGTTAGTTTGGGGGTCATTAGGGTGGGTCATGTTAGTTTGGGGGTCATCTGGGTGGGTCATGTTAGTTTGGGGGTCATTAGGGTGGGTCATGTTAGTTTAGAGGTCATCTGGGTGGGTCATGTTAGTTTGGGGGGTCATTAGGGTGGGTCATGTTAGTTTGGGGGGTCATTAGGGTGGGTCATGTTAGTTTGGAGGTCATCTGGGTGGGTCATGTTAGTTTGGGGGGTCATTAGGGTGGGTCATGTTAGTTTGGGGGGTCATTAGGGTGGGTCATGTTAGTTTGGAGGTCATCTGGGTGGGTCATGTTAGTTTGGAGGTCATTTGGGTGGGTCATGTTAGTTTGGGGGGTCATTAGGGTGGGTCATGTTAGTTTGGAGGTCATCTGGGTGGGTCATGTTAGTTTGGGGGGCCATTAGGGTGGGTCATGTTAGTTTGGAGGTCATCTGGGTGGGTCATGTTAGTTTGGGGGTCATTAGGGTGGGTCATGTTAGTTTGGGGGTCATTAGGGTGGGTCATGTTAGTTTCGGGGTCATTAGGGTGGGTCATGTTAGTTTGGAGGTCATCGGGGTGGGTCATGTTAGTTTGGAGGTCATCTGGGTGGGTCATGTTAGTTTGGAGGTCATCTGGGTGGGTCATGTTACTTTGGAGATCATCAAGGTGGGCCATGTTAGTTTGGAGGTCATCTGGGTGAGTCATGTTAGTTTGGAGGTCATCAGGGTGGGTCATGTTAGTTTGGAGGTCATCTGGGTGGGTCATGTTAGTTTGGAGGTCATCTGGGTGGGTCATGTTAGTTTGGAGGTCATCTGGGTGGGTCATGTTAGTTTGGAGGTCATCAGGGTGGGTCATGTTAGTTTGGAGGTCATCTGGGTGGGTCATGTTAGTTTGGAGGTCATCTGGGTGGGTCATGTTAGTTTGGAGGTCATCTGGGTGGGCCATGTTAGTTTGGAGGTCATCAGGGTGGGTCATGTTAGTTTGGAGGTCATCTTGGTGGGTCATGTTAGTTTGGAGGTCATCTGGGTGGGTCATGTTAGTTTGGAGGTCATCTGGGTGGGTCATGTTAGTTTGGAGGTCATCTGGGTGGGTCATGTTAGTTTGGAGGTCATCAGGGTGGGTCATGTTAGTTTGGAGGTCATCTGGGTGGGCCATGTTAGTTTGGAGGTCATCTGGGTGGGTCATGTTAGTTTGGGGGGTCATTAGGGTGGGTCATGTTAGTTTGGGGGGGTCATTAGGGTGGGTCATGTTAGTTTGGAGGTCATCTGGGTGGGTCATGTTAGTTTGGAGGTCATTTGGGTGGGTCATGTTAGTTTGGGGGGTCATTAGGGTGGGTCATGTTAGTTTGGAGGTCATCTGGGTGGGTCATGTTAGTTTGGGGGGCCATTAGGGTGGGTCATGTTAGTTTGGAGGTCATCTGGGTGGGTCATGTTAGTTTGGGGGTCATTAGGGTGGGTCATGTTAGTTTGGGGGTCATTAGGGTGGGTCATGTTAGTTTCGGGGTCATTAGGGTGGGTCATGTTAGTTTGGAGGTCATCGGGGTGGGTCATGTTAGTTTGGAGGTCATCTGGGTGGGTCATGTTAGTTTGGAGGTCATCTGGGTGGGTCATGTTACTTTGGAGATCATCAAGGTGGGCCATGTTAGTTTGGAGGTCATCTGGGTGAGTCATGTTAGTTTGGAGGTCATCAGGGTGGGTCATGTTAGTTTGGAGGTCATCTGGGTGGGTCATGTTAGTTTGGAGGTCATCTGGGTGGGTCATGTTAGTTTGGAGGTCATCTGGGTGGGTCATGTTAGTTTGGAGGTCATCAGGGTGGGTCATGTTAGTTTGGAGGTCATCTGGGTGGGTCATGTTAGTTTGGAGGTCATCTGGGTGGGTCATGTTAGTTTGGAGGTCATCTGGGTGGGCCATGTTAGTTTGGAGGTCATCAGGGTGGGTCATGTTAGTTTGGAGGTCATCTTGGTGGGTCATGTTAGTTTGGAGGTCATCTGGGTGGGTCATGTTAGTTTGGAGGTCATCTGGGTGGGTCATGTTAGTTTGGAGGTCATCTGGGTGGGTCATGTTAGTTTGGAGGTCATCAGGGTGGGTCATGTTAGTTTGGAGGTCATCTGGGTGGGCCATGTTAGTTTGGAGGTCATCTGGGTGGGTCATGTTAGTTTGGAGGATATCTGGGTGGGTCATGTTAGTTTGAAGGTCATCTGGGTGGGTCATGTTAGTTTGGAGGTCATCTGGGTGGGTCATGCTACTTTGAAGGTCATCAGGGTGGGTCATGTTAGTTTGGAGGATATCTGGGTGGGTCATGTTAGTTTGGGGGTCATCAGGGTGAGTCATGTTAGTTTGGAGGTCATCAGGGTGGGTCATGTTAGTTTGAAGGTCATCTGGGTGGGTCATGTTAGTTTGGGGGTCATCAGGGTGGGTCATGTTAGTTTGGAGGTCATCAGGGTGGGTCATGTTACTTTGGGGGGTCATTAGGGTGGGTCATGTTAGTTTGGAGGTGATCTGGGTGGGTCATGTTAGTTTGGAGGCCATCTGGGTGGGTCATGTTAATTTGAAGGTCATCTGGGTGGGTCATGTTAGTTTGGGGGTCATCAGGGTGGGTCATGTTAGTTTGGGGGTCATCAGGGTGGGTCATGTTACTTTGGGGGTCATTAGGGTGGGTCATGTTAGTATAGAGGTCATCTGGGTGGGTCATGTTAGTTTGGGGGGGTCATTAGGGTGGGTCATGTTAGTTTGGGGGTCATCAGGGTGGGTCATGTTAGTTTGGAGGTCATCTGGTGGGTCATGTTAGTTTGGGGGGTCATTAGGGTGGGTCATGTTAGTTTGGAGGTCATCTGGGTGGGTCATGTTAGTTTGGGGGTCATTAGGGTGGGTCATGTTAGTTTGGGGGTCATCTGGGTGGGTCATGTTAGTTTGGGGGTCATTAGGGTGGGTCATGTTAGTTTAGAGGTCATCTGGGTGGGTCATGTTAGTTTGGGGGGTCATTAGGGTGGGTCATGTTAGTTTGGGGGGTCATTAGGGTGGGTCATGTTAGTTTGGAGGTCATCTGGGTGGGTCATGTTAGTTTGGGGGGTCATTAGGGTGGGTCATGTTAGTTTGGGGGGTCATTAGGGTGGGTCATGTTAGTTTGGAGGTCATCTGGGTGGGTCATGTTAGTTTGGAGGTCATTTGGGTGGGTCATGTTAGTTTGGGGGGTCATTAGGGTGGGTCATGTTAGTTTGGAGGTCATCTGGGTGGGTCATGTTAGTTTGGGGGGCCATTAGGGTGGGTCATGTTAGTTTGGAGGTCATCTGGGTGGGTCATGTTAGTTTGGGGGTCATTAGGGTGGGTCATGTTAGTTTGGGGGTCTTTAGGGTGGGTCATGTTAGTTTCGGGGTCATTAGGGTGGGTCATGTTAGTTTGGAGGTCATCGGGGTGGGTCATGTTAGTTTGGAGGTCATCTGGGTTGGCTACATTAGTTCTGCGTCACTCACGCCTGGCTAGTGGTAGAGTTGCGTCACTCACGCCTGGCTAGTGGTAGAATTGGGTCACTCACGCCTGGCTGGTGGTAGAGTTGCGTCACTCACGCCTGGCTAGTGGTAGAGTTGTGTCACTCACGCCTGGCTAGTGGTAGAGTTGTGTCACTCACGCCTGGCTAGTGGTAGAGTTGCGTCACTCACGCCTGGCTAGTGGTAGAATTGGGTCACTCACGCCTGGCTGGTGGTAGAGTTGCGTCACTCACATATCATGCAAACATTGATCGTCCACTGCAGTTTGTGTTCTGGTGCTGCTCCACCCCGCCTGGCTTTCTCATGTCCTGTTCCTCGTGGCTTACCCCTCATGACCGGTTCCTCATGTCTTGTCTCTCATGGACAGTTACAGTCATTCTCGTTATTATGCAACGGCTCTCCCCACACCTGTAACGCAGCTCCCTACACCTGTAACGCAGCTCCCCACACCTGTAACGTAGCTCCCCACACCTGTAACGCAGCTCCCTACACCTGTAACGCAGCTCCCTACACCTGTAACGCAGCTCCCCACACCTGTAACGCTGCTCCCCACACCTGTAACGCAGCTCCCTACACCTGTAACGCAGCTCCCTACACCTGTAACGCAGCTCCCCACACCTGTAACGCAGCTCCCTACACCTGTAAAGCAGCTCCCCACACCTGTAACGCTGCTCCCCACACCTGTAACGCAGCTCCCTACACCTGTAACGCAGCTCCCTACACCTGTAACGCAGCTCCACACACCTGTAACGCAGCTCCCCACACCTGTAACGCAGCTCCCCACACCTGTAACGCAGCTCCCCACACCTGTAACGCAGCTCCCCAGATGGCAATACTTAAATGTTAAAAGACACGCACGACACCACTGCTAGACATCAGAGCAGACAGACAGACAGACACAAGACACAGACAGACAGACAGACACAAGACACAGACAGACAGACAGACAGACAGACAGACACAAGGCACAGACAGACAGACACAAGATACAGACAAGACAGACAGACACAAGACACAGACAAGACACAGACAGACAGACACAAGACACAAGACACAGACAGACAGACACAAGACACAGACAGACAGACAGACACACGACACAGACAGACAGACAGACAGACACAGACACAAGACACAGACAGACTGACAGACACAAGATACAGACAAGACAGACAGACACAAGACACAGACAAGACACAGACAGACAGACAGACACAAGACACAGACAGACAGACAGACACAAGACACAGCCAGACAGACAGACACAAGACACAGACAGACAGACAGACAGAAGACACAGACAGACAGACAGACAGACAGACAGACACAAGACACAGACAGACAGACACAAGACACAGACAGACAGACAGACACAAGACACAGACAGACAGACAGACACAAGACACAGACAGACAGACAGACACAAGACACAGACAGACAGACAGACACACGACACAGACAGACAGACAGACAGACAGACAGACACAAGACACAGACAGACAGACAGACACAAGATACAGACAAGACAGACAGACACAAGACACAGACAAGACACAGACAGACAGACAGACACAAGACACAGACAGACAGACAGACACAAGACACAGCCAGACAGACAGACACAAGACACAGACAGACAGACAGACAGAAGACACAGACAGACAGACAGACAGACAGACAGACACAAGACACAGACAGACGGACAGACACACGACACAGACAGACAGACAGACACAAGACACAGACAGTCAGACAGACACAAAACACAGACAGACAGACAGACAGACAGAAACAAGACACAAGACACAGACAGACAGACACAAGACAGACACAAGACAGACACAAGACACAGACAGACAGACACAAGACAGACAGACAGACAGACGCAAGACACAGACAGACACAAGACAGACACAAGACAGACACAAGACACAGACAGACAGACACAAGACAGACAGACAGACAGACACAAGACACAAACAGACAGACAGACACAGACAGACAGACAGACAGACAGACAGACACAAGACACAGACAGACAGATAGACACAAGACACAGACAGACACAAGACAGACAGACAGACAGACACAAGACACAGACAGACAGACAGACAGACACAAGACACAAGACACAGACAGACAGACACAAGACACAGACAGACAGACACAAGAAACAGACAGACAGACAGACAGACAGACACAAGACAGACACAAGACACAGACAGACACAAGACAGACACAAGACAGACACAAGACACAGACAGACAGACACAAGATACAGACAAGACAGACAGACACAAGACACAGACAAGACACAGACAGACAGACAGAAGACACAGACAGACAGACAGACACAAGACACAGCCAGACAGACAGACACAAGACACAGACAGACAGACAGACAGAAGACACAGACAGACAGACAGACAGACAGACACAAGACACAGACAGACAGACACAAGACACAGACAGACAGACAGACACAAGACACAGACAGACAGACAGACACAAGACACAGACAGACAGACAGACACAAGACACAGACAGACAGACAGACACACGACACAGACAGACAGACAGACAGACAGACAGACACAAGACACAGACAGACAGACAGACACAAGATACAGACAAGACAGACAGACACAAGACACAGACAAGACACAGACAGACAGACAGACACAAGACACAGACAGACAGACAGACACAAGACACAGCCAGACAGACAGACACAAGACACAGACAGACAGACAGACAGAAGACACAGACAGACAGACAGACAGACAGACAGACACAAGACACAGACAGACGGACAGACACACGACACAGACAGACAGACAGACACAAGACACAGACAGTCAGACAGACACAAAACACAGACAGACAGACAGACAGACAGACAGACACAAGACACAAGACACAGACAGACAGACACAAGACAGACATAAGACACAGACAGACAGACACAAGACAGACAGACAGACACAAGACAGACAGACAGACAGACGCAAGACACAGACAGACACAAGACAGACACAAGACACAGACAGACAGACAGAGCTAAATATATGAGTAAGGCAATACACAGTACATACACTATTCCCCACTAAACACCTTCTTGGTATCGTCGTCCGTCGTCTAAACTTATACCTTATGCCAGGTAATAACTTCACCGGTCAACTATTTAACTACACCCAGGTATTGACCGCCTAGCACCACCCCACCCTAGCACCACCACCCCACCCTAGCACCACAACCCCACCCTAGCAACACCACCCCACCCTAGCACCACCACCCCACCCTAGCACCACCACCCCACCCTAGCACCACCACCCCACCCTAGCACCACCACCCCACCCTAGCACCACAACCCCACCCTAGCACCACCACCCCACCCTAGCACCACCACCCCACCCTAGCACCACCCAAACACAACCCCACCCTAGCACCACCACCCCTCCCTAGCACTACCACCCCTCCCTAGCAACACCTAAACACAACCCCACCCTAGCACCACCACCCCACCCTAGCACCACCACCCCACCCTAGCAACACCACCCCTCCCTAGCAACACCACCCCACCCTAGCACCACCACCCCACCCTAGCACCACCACCCCACCCTAGCACCACCACCCCTCCCTAGCACCACCACCCCTCCCTAGCACCACCACCCCACCCTAGCAACACCCAAACACCACCCCACCCTAGCACCACCACCCCTCCCTAGCACCACCACCCCACCCTAGCAACACCCAAACACCACCCCACCCTAGCGCCACCACCCACCATAGCACCACCACCCCACCCTAGCACCACCACCCCACCCTAGCAACACCACCCCACCCTAGCAACACCACCCCACCCAAGGAACACCACCCCACCCTAGCACCACCACCCCACCCTAGCACCACCACCCCACCCTAGCAACACCACCCCACCCAAGCACCACCACCCCACCCTAGCAACACCACCCCACCCTAGCAACACCACCCCACCCAAGCAACACCACCCCCCCCCTAGCACCACCACCCCACCCTAGCACCACCACCCCACCCTAGCAACACCACCCCTCCCTAGCACCACCACCCCTCCCTAGCACCACCACCCCACCCTAGCACCACCACCCCACCCTAGCACCACCACCCCTCCCTAGCACCACCACCCCACCCTAGCAACACCACCCCACCCTAGCAACACCCAAACACCACCCCACCCTAGCACCACCACCCCACCCTAGCACCACCACCCCACCCTAGCAACACCACCCCTCCCTAGCACCACCACCCCTCCCTAGCACCACCACCCCACCCTAGCACCACCACCCCACCCTAGCACCACCACCCCTCCCTAGCACCACCACCCCTCCCTAGCACCACCACCCCACCCTAGCAACACCCAAACACCACCCCACCCTAGCACCACCACCCCTCCCTAGCACCACCACCCCACCCTAGCACCACCACCCCACCCTAGCACCACCACCCCACCCTAGCACCACCACCCCACCCTAGCACCACCACCCCTCCCTAGCAACACCACCCTAGCACCACCACCCCACCACCACCACCCCACCCTAGCACCACCACCCCACCCTAGCACCACCACCCCACCCTAGCACCACCACCCCTCCCTAGCACCACCCAAGCACAACCCCGTTTCCAACACCACACACACCACCTAACAACACAACATAACCACCACACCCAAAAACACAACACAACAACAAAACCCACAGCAACACAATACAACCCACAGCAACACAACAAAGCCACCACACCCAAAAAACACACCACAACACAACACCCCCCCCCCCTCCTACCAGAATTCATTATTGCTGCCTACAATTTATAGTCAATCCACTGCAAAATATCATCTCCTTTATACTGGGTCCTCAACAACACCTTCCTGGAACAGAGGCCACACAGGTCAGGTCAGGTCAGGTCAGGTCAGATTGTCAACTTTTGCGTCAATATGATAAATGTTTGAAGAATGTTTAGGCTAATGTTGGAAATGTTTATGGTGTTGTTGTTGTTATTATTACTACCATCATCGTTATTATTATTATTATTATTATTATTATTATTATTATTATTATTATTATTACTATTATTATTATTATTTCATTACTATTATTATTACTATTATTATTATTATTACTTATAGTATTATCATCATTATTATTAGTATTATTATATTAATATTCTCATCATCATCATCACGAAAGACTAACTTCACCTAATTCCCCGCCTTCCTCCTACAATACCTAACACAGAACAACGCTGAGTCTGTAATAGCCTCTCAGGTAATTGTTTGTACCGAAACTGTCAACGTATGAATAACAATGATGTGTGTGTGTGTGTGTGTGTGTGTTATAATACGCATGGTGAGACTGCCTTACGAGTTTATTATTAAAAGACTCAAATATAAACTGTTATTCAATGCACGTTAATTACACACCTGTATACTAAAGCCTTCGAGGTATGATGGGCGGCACTGCACTCAACCACCTTCACTTCCAATTGTAAAGTGAGGCAATCATTCACAGAGGGTCGAGCTTGGGGTGCCTCGGGCGTGAACCAGCGGCCACTCCAGACCACTAGACGAACAATACCGGCGTCCCAAAATCAGGTCACTTGCTGCCCGGAACAACAATGACCAATTTGATGAAACATTTATAAATCTAAACATGGGTGAGACCTTGGTCGATGTACAGTGTCTGATGGCACTGGTGGACCGTCTGGTGGCTTAAGTTCGTGGCGGTGTTAGCATGAAGTGCGTGACCAGGTGACAGTGCCAGGGTGTTACGGTTACTAGGTGACGTTGGTAGAGAGAGAGAGAGAGAGAGAGAGAGAGAGAGAGAGAGAGAGAGAGAGAGAGAGAGAGGCTCCCTTGCCGTAGGTGGAAAGTGAGCAAAATTAATTTCTTGTCACACAATCAATTGTCAGTTATAATATGAGTCATATTATAACTGACAGTTATAACTCTGTCATATTATATGACAGAGTTATCCCCTCATTACTCTGGCACATTCTTGCCTATCGCAATACTACGTCGGGTGGGTAGTCATACAGAATTAAATGGCTCTCACACCAACACTATCACACACACACACACACACACACACACACACACACATTCCCTGTTACTTCTCGCCGGCATTTCGCACACCACGTGCCAAGATACACCCTGACTCGTTCTACACTACTTGTCGCACACGCTCGCACGGTGGCTACTGGCGAAGGTTTCCCACACCCACTCCACCAGACACACGCACACTGGCTACCCGTCTTACTGACTACCACTTGCGCGCGCATACTAACGAGGTTGAATATATTATACTGAAATTTATATAAAACTGTATAGAATTAGTTTAGTTATTCCTCTGAAATGACAGATGTACAGTACAGCGTGGGCACTATTATACCATCTCAGCCTTTAAGCAAATGTTTAGAGAAATCTTTGACTACCCAGGTTATCCTTTATAGTTAAATTATCGAAAGTATTGTATAAAGAAGATAATTGATTGAAGAACATTTAGATACGGTTGGGGAGTCCTAAAATGTTGGAACTAAATGGAAATTGATTAAAGTAAGTCAATACTTTATAAAAAGTCTAAGTTATTAAAATACTTAGGTGATTTTCTAAGTACATATGTAATGTTATATTTTTAAATGTTAATTGTAAGATAGATTAATGACTGTAGACCATAATGATATACTTGAGTACGTACTTATAAATAATTAAGACTACTTTATAAATCGTGAGACACTGAGAGAAAAGTTTAGGAAAATTTGGAGTATTGGTGAAATAGAGAGAGATGACCCCCTTGTGACGTGGTGGTGTTCGGATGCCTAACTCATTGATATTGTAACACATTTTGGAAGAATTTTTAGAATTATAATCATTGTAATAAGTTGTAGAAAAATTATAATGTGATGAAATGTAGTGAAATATCTAACATGAGTGAACTGAAACTGTGTAAATTATCATTATTGGTGAGCTTGAGTAGAGGCAGCCATAAAGCCATTCAAATATAAGATGCTTAGGTGTGTAGAAATAATATAGTTTTTGTAAATAAGTGTTAAATACCCCAAGAGGTGGTAAGTTAAATATTATTTGTGTTGGAAATTGATCAGTGATATAATTCAATATTAATAATATTTGATAAAGTGGATTATAGAAGTGAGACAGTGAGTTATATGATAATCTTAGGGTCAAGATAATAATCCTTTAGTCATGTTAGGATGTTATTAAGTGGTGATTATCTGTGAGATTATACCGATAATACAGTCATTAATTAGTTATGATATGCTGTACTTAACCGTGATTACGTATATGAAAGATATTATAGTAGTTTATTTTAAATGAACAGTGAAAGATTAAATTATTACTTAATTATTTAATATGATTCATTTAAATTGATTATTTCTGTGAATTAATTAATTACTTAATAATTCTTGTGTAAAGTTAATATTAGTGATTTAAAGTCAGTTATTAATTATCTAGATTAGTTAGTGAATATAATCATTATTCCTAGGGGTTCAGTTGTGTAGCCGGTTACATGTACGTGTAGTGTATAACTGTACAGATCTAACCTGGAGCTGTTAAAGGTTTAGGCCGTGTATTTGTCCAAGAGGTTCTCAAGTGTATATTTAAACATGGAAGTGGGAGAACACTGGATGATACACCCTGGAACAAGGACTTATGGTTCAGATAAGTTTGATATATTATCACGATTATGCAGAGAAACATATAATTTCCCTTAAGGAGTGGTGAAATTATCATTGAAACCTTTTATGATTTATATGAACAAGTGAATACCTAGTAAGGAGGTAACACCAGACTTGGAATACTATAGAGCGCGCATACACACGCACACACACACTCGTCTCTCGTTATCGCAAGAGAAATTTTTTGTACATATTATACATACACGTGAGGACACATATTAACCTGCTCCAAATACAAACAAACATTATCACACACACACACACACACACACACACACACACACACACACACAATAACCACATATTCATTTCATCCACGAACGTGGGCCACGTGAATCTGTCTGCCTCAGTTAGGAGTCTCAGTGGAATTTCAATATAATTTTCTTTTCTTTTTTAGGAATTAATTAATATATGATCGATCTAACGTCTCCAGTTACGAGGAAAATTCAACATTATTAAGAAACGTTGACAAAACTGATCTAACTTCTGTATTAATGAAGGACAATCAAAGCTGTCATTATCTAAGTAAACAAAAAAATTCTCTCGTTATAAACCAACAGTACGTTCTGTCGCCTTTGGTCGATCTGCCTAAAAAAACCAACTGTATATAACTGCTCTGACATGTCCCAGTAACACGTCTTTGTTTTGTTGTTCATTAAATAACCTTTGGAGGTCAGCATGAAGTGTCCAGAGTGTCACATGGACCTCCCTGACCAGGACAGTGGGTAATCTATGCCCGGCAGTGCAATCGGCAGCCAGTTGACGCGCTGCAGCTATTTCTTGCCGACCAGTGAAGCATCGTACACGTGAGAACAAGAACAACAAAACAGTGGAAAACCAAGCCGAAGTTTTCAGTAATTTCATGAATAAAAAAAAATAAAAAAATGACTATACTAGCATGTAAAGGCAGACAGGTGTGTAAAGGTAGGCAGGAGTGTAAAGGCAGAGATATATGTAGAGGTAGGCAGGTGTGTAAAGGAGGTAGGTGTGTAAAGGTAGGCAGGTGTGTAAAGGCAGAGTAGTATGTAGAGGTAGGCAAGTGTAAGAGCCATAGGTCGATATAGATTAACTGGGTCACTGTAGGAGGGCGGTTAAATGCCAGGAACTAGACAGGCCTGCGGGATTTGACAAGCGACTCGGGGTGAATAAGGAGAGGGAGAGAGAGAGAGAGAGCCATGCCTATTTGAACCCCCTAAACCGACTCTCAATCTAGGTGTCAATCTAAGTGCCAGGTTGATAAATATAAGGCAAGTGAGTATAGGTAATCTTACGACAAATGACAGGCTAAGTATACGATAGATGCCAAGGTGAACTAGGTTACTAGGTGACCGTGGCAGAAGTGAGGGTAATATCTGAGTGACCGTGGCAGGGGTGAGGCAAACATCAAGGTGACCGTGGCAGGGGTGAGGTAGACATCTAGGTGACCGTGGCAGGGGTGAGGCAAACATCTAGGTGACCGTGGCAGGGGTGAGGCAAACATCAAGGTGACCGTGGCAGGGGTGAGGCAAACATCAAGGTGACCGTGGCAGGGGTGAGGCAGACATCTAGGTAACCGTGGCAGGGGTGAGGCAGACAACTAGGCGACCGTGGCAGAGGTGAGGCAAACATCAAGGTGACCGTGGCAGGGGTGAGGTAGACATCTAGGTGACCGTGGCAGGGGTGAGGCAGACAACTAGGCGACCGTGGCAGAGGTGAGGCAAACATCAAGGTGACCGAGGCAGGGGTGAGGCAAACATCAAGGTGACCGTGGCAGGGGTGAGGTAGACATCTAGGTGACCGTGGCAGGGGTGAGGCAGACAACTAGGCGACCGTGGCAAAGGTGAGGCAAACATCAAGGTGACCGAGGCAGGGGTGAGGCAAACATCAAGGTGACCGTGGCAGGGGTGAGGTAGACATCTAGGTGACCGTGGCAGGGGTGAGGCAAACATCTAGGTGACCGTGGCAGGGGTGAGACAAACATCAAGGTGACCGTGGCAGGGGTGAGGCAAACATCAAGGTGACCGTGGCAGGGGTGAGGCAAACATCAAGGTGACCGTGGCAGGGGTGAGGTAGACATCTAGGTGACCGTGGCAGGGGTGAGGCAGACATCAAGGTGACCGTGGCAGGGGTGAGGCAAACATCTAGGTGACCGTGGCAGGGGTGAGGCAAACATCAAGGTGACCGTGGCAGGGGTGAGGCAAACATCTAGGTGACCGTGGCAGGGGTGAGGCAAACATCAAGGTGACCGTGGCAGGGGTGAGGCAAACATCAAGGTGACCGTGGCAGGGGTGAGGCAAACATCAAGGTGACCGTGGCAGGGGTGAGGTAGACATCTAGGTGACCGTGGCAGGGGTGAGGCAAACATCAAGGTGACCGTGGCAGGGGTGAGGTAGACATCTAGGTGACCGTGGCAGGGGTGAGGTAGACATCTAGGTGACCGTGGCAAGGGTGAGGCGGACATCTAGGTGACCGTGGCAGGGGTGAGGCAAACATCAAGGTGACCGTGGCAAGGGTGAGGCGGACATCTAGGTGACCGTGGCAGGGGTGAGGCAGACATCAAGGTGACCGTGGCAGGGGTGAGGTAGACATCTAGGTGACCGTGGCAAGGGTGAGGCAGACATCTAGGTGACCGTGGCAGGGGTGAGGTAGACATCTAGGTGACCGTGGCAAGGGTGAGGCAGACATCAAGGTGACCGTGGCAAGGGTGAGGCAGACATCTACATCTAGGTGACCGACGCAGAGGTGAGGCAGACATCTAGGTGACCGTGGCAGGGGTGAGGCAGACATCAAGGTGACCGTGGCAAGGGTGAGGCAGACATCTACATCTAGGTGACCGTGGCAGGGGTGAGGCAAACATCAAGGTGACCGTGGCAAGGGTGAGGCAGACATCTACATTTAGGTGACCGTGGCAGGGGTGAGGCAAACATCAAGGTGACCGTGGCAGGGGTGAGGCAGACATCTAGGTGACCGTGGCAGAGGTGAGGCAAACATCAAGGTGACCGTGGCAGGGGTGAGGCAAACATCAAGGTGACCGTGGCAGGGGTGAGGCAGACATCTAGGTGACCGTGGCAGGGGTGAGGCAAACATCAAGGTGACCGTGGCAGGGATGAGGTAGACATCTAGGTGACCATGGCAGGGGTGAGGCAAACATCAAGGTGACCGTGGCAGGGATGAGGTAGACATCTAGGTGACCGTGGCAGGGGTGAGGCAGACATCTATGTAGCCGTGGCAGGGGTGAGGCAGACATCTAGGTGACCGTGGCAGGGGTGAGGCACACATCTAGGTGACAGTGGCAGGGGTGAGACAGACATCTACGTGACAGTGGCAGGGGTGAGGCAAACATCTAGGTGACCGTGGCAGGGGTGAGGCACACATCTACGTGACAGTGGCAGGGGTGAGGCAAACATCTAGGTAATCGTGGCAGGGGTGAGGAACACATCTAGGTGACAGTGGCAGTTCGTGAGGCACACATCTAGGTGACAGTGGCAGGGGTGAGGCAGACATCTACGTGACAGTGGCAGGGGTGAGGCAAACATCTAGGCAATCGTGGCAGGGGTGAGGCACACATCTAGGTAATCGTGGCAGGGGTGAGGCACACATCTAGGTGACAGTGGCAGGGGTGAGGCACACATCTAGGTGACCGTGGCAGGGGTGAGGCACACATCTAGGTGACAGTGGCAGGGGTGAGGCAAACATCGAGGTAATCGTGGCAGGGGTGAGGCACACATCTAGGTGACCGTGGCAGGGGTGAGGCAGACATCTATGTGACCGAGGCAGGGGTGAGGCAGGTCATGGCAGGTCGTGTCTAGGATATTGATCAGAAGCACTTTACTCTGCGGCGCAACACTCGCATGGTTAACAGCAACACCTCCCCCCTGAGTATGACACTTTCCTCCTGAGTATGACACCTTCCCCCCTGAATATGACTCCTTCCCCCTAAGTATGACACCTTCCCTATTGCCCCTGAGTATGACACCTTCCCCCTAAGTATGACACCTTCCCCCCTGAGTATGACACCTTCCCCCTGAGTATGACACCTTCCCCCTAAGTATGACACCTTCCCCCCTGAGTATGACACCTTCCCCCCTGAATATGACTCCTTCCCCCTAAGTATGACACCTTCCCTATTGCCCCTAAGTATGACACCTTCCCCCTGAGTATGACACCTTCCCCCCTGAGTATGACACCTTCCCCCTAAGTATGACACCTTCCCCCCTGAGTATGACACCTTCCCCCTGAGTATGACACCTTCCTCCCTGAGTATGACACCTTCCCCCTGAGTATGACACCTTCCCCCCTGAGTATGACACCTTCCCCCCTGAGTATGACACCTTCCCCCCTGAGTATGACACCTTCCCCCTGAGTATGACACCTTCCTCCCTGAGTATGACACCTTCAGCCTCAGCATGATACATAAGAACATAAGAACATAAGAAAATAAGGAGTCTGCAATAGGCCGGTTGACCTGTGCATGGCAGCTCCTGTCGAGAGTTACTACCACTCTCTATCATCCATGAATCTATCTAGCCTCCTTTTGAAACTTTCCAGAGTTCCAGCACTTACTACAAAGTTGCTAAGCTTTTTCTACTCGTCCACCACCCTATTTGTGAACCAGTTTCTTCCTATCTCCCTCCTAAACCTAAACTTATCCAATTTAAATCCGTTGCTCCGAGTCCTATCCTGCTCGGATATTATAAGAACTTTATCTATATCCCCTTTATTGATTCCTTTCACCCCCTTAAATACTTCTATCATATCTCCCCGCACTCTTCGTCTTTCTAGGGAATGCAAGTTTAGTTTCTTTAACCAATCCTGATATGGAAGGTTTCTAAGTCCCGGAATCCTTTTTGTCATTCTTCGCTGCACCGACACTAATGAAATGATATCCATTCTATAATAGGGGCACCAGAACTGAACCGCATAATCGAGGTGCTGCCTGACTAGCGCAAGATATAGTTGCAATAAGACCTCTGCACTCTTGTTACTTATACTTCTAGATATAAAACCCAATATTCTGTTTGCCTTATTTCGAACATTAAAGCACTGTTTTCTCGGCCGTAGGTCCTGGCTTACAAGTACCCCTAGGTCTCTTTCACAAGTCGACTTCTCTAGGTTGATGTTGTTAAGCCTGTATACGTTGACAGTATTAGTTCTTCCAATATTAAGTACGCTGCACTTGCTGGTGTTGAATTTCATTTGCCATTTTTCAGACCACCCCTGCAGTTTATTTAGATCTTCCTGTAATGCATTTGCATCCTGCCCTGAATTAATCTGCCGCCCTATTTTGGTGTCATCTGCAAACTTGCTTATGTCATTGCTGATCCCAGTATCTAGATCGTTTATGTAGATTATGAACACGAGTGGGCCTAGTACTGACCCCTGGGGAACTCCACTGGTTACACGGCCCCACTCAGATTTAACACCATCTACGCTGACCCTCTGCGTTCTATCGGTGAGCCATGATTTTATCCAATTTAAAACTTTCCCCTCGATACCACGAGCCTTAATTTTTCTCAGAAGCCTCTCATGCGGTACTCTGTCAAACGCTTTGCTAAAGTCTAGTAAATAACATCGTAATTTTCGTCATTATCTACTACCTCGAAGACTTTCCTAAAAAACGTCAGCAGATTTGTTAGACAAGATTTTCCTTTTGTAAACACTTGTTGAGAGTCGTAGATCAATTTGCTTTTCTCTAGATGCGATCGGATGACAACTTCCCCGTCCCCCTGAGTATGACACCCTCCCCGTCCCCCTGAGTATGACACCCTCCCCGCCCCCCTGAGTATGACACCCTCCCCGCCCCCCTGAGTATGACACCCTCCCCGCCCCCCTGAGTATGACACCCTCCCCGCCCCCCTGAGTATGACACCCTCCCCGTCCCCCTGAGTATGACACCCTCCCCGTCCCCCTGAGTATGACACCCTCCCCGTCCCCCTGAGTATGACACCCTCCCCGTCCCCCTGAGTATGACACCCTCCCCGTCCCCCTGAGTATGACACCCTCCCCGCCCCCCTGAGTATGACACCCTCCCCGTCCCCCTGAGTATGACACCCTCCCCGTCCCCCTGAGTATGACACCCTCCCCGTCCCCCTGAGTATGACACCCTCCCCGTCCCCCTGTATTTGGAGGTCATGATACAGTGGAAAATTACCAGGCGGGAGCACACTTCGGGTTGCACGTTACCACCTTGCTAGCACCAGTTGTACAATATAGAGTGAAATTCAGATCAGAAATGGCGAGAGGTGATTTCACACACACACACACACACACACACACGGAAAAAATATATAATCTCAATTGAAAGTAAAAAAAAAAAAAAAAAAGACCTGTTCGAGGCAGTGTGGATACCGAATACTGAAGGCGAATCGTCCGGTACACAATGAGACAGCGTGACGGGCACTGCACTCGACTGCCTTCATACCCCCAGGTGTAAAGACAGGTACCCATTCTGTAACTCACCCCTTCACGCATTGTCACTTTTTTTAACGGTGTGGCGTTGATATGTTGCGAAAATAGTGGTTGTGAGCGACATTTAGTTTAATTACTGATTTTTTTTATGGAATTGTGTGTGTGTGTGTGGTTGTGTGTGTGTATGTGGTTGTGTGTGTATGTGTGGTTGTGTGTGTGTGTGTGGTTGTGTGTGTGTGTGTGTGTGTGTGTGTGTGTGTGTGTGTGTGTGTATTACCTAACATTTCGCGTGAACACATGACATTCACCAGCTCTCCCCCCTGACTATTATTTTGTCATGATAATACGTAGACCAAAGAAGTGTGTACCTGACGTGTGTACTTATGTAAGGTAGATTTCGAGGTGCTACACACACACACACACACACACACACACACACACACAATGTTAATAGAGACGCGTCGATAACTAGACTTAAAACTGCATGGTTGTGGTGACCCCCGCCTGGTGTGGTAGTGGTGACCCCCGCCTGGTGTGGTAGTGGTGACCCCCGCCTGGTGTGGTAGTGGTGATCCCCGCCTGGTGTGGTAGTGGTGACCTCCGCCTGGTGGTGTAGTGGTGACCCCCGCCTGGTGTGGTAGTGGTGACCCCCGCCTGGTGTGGTAGTGGTGACCCCCACCTGGTGTGGTAGTGGTGATCCCCGCCTGGTGTGGTAGTGGTGATCCCCGCCTGGTGTGGTAGTGGTGGCCCCCGCCTGGTGTGGTAGTGGTGACCCCCGCCTGGTGTGGTAGTGGTGACCCCCGCCTGGTGTGGCAGTGGTGACCCCCGCCTGGTGTGGTAGTGGTGACCGCACCTCCCCATGTGTTTGGTGATTTCCGCAGTCGTGACGTCACCACTACGCTAGTCGTCTATTCCCAGCCCTTACTGTCACGCGACCCAGATACCTGACACGTTCTGTGCTGCCCACACCTGTCTACTCCTTCCACACCTGTCTACTGTCTCTACACATTTGTCCACTATTTCCACAACTGCCCATTGCGTCTACATGTGTTGCCTTTCTCACTACACCTGCCATGGAGCCACACCTGTCTACTGACTCCATACTGTCAATGTTAATCAAATATTCCTCACACCTGTCTGTTTCTCCACAACTGTCAATCTTGCTCCTCACGCTTGCCTTACCATTGTTACAGCATTGTTGAGGTCGTCAATACTGTCACGTGATTCAGCCTGGCTTCACCCGAGTGACCTGCCATCACCCGAGTGACCAGTCTTCACCCGAGTGACCAGTCTTCACCCGAGTGACCGGTCTTCACCCGAGTGACCTGTCTTCACCCGAGTGACCGGTCTTCACCCGAGTGACCGGTCTTCACCCGAGTGACCTGTCTTCACCCGAGTGACCTGTCTTCCCGCTAGGCAATATCATACCTGTCGGAAGGGAGAAATCACTAATAAGTGATTTCTCTGCATGGAAGGAGTCAATACCATCCGTCGGCCGAGGGTAGGAGGAGAAGGAAGAGGGGAGAAGGATGAGGAAGAGGGGAGGGGAGGGAAGAAGAGGAGAGGAGGGTAGGACGAATAGGAAGACGAGGAGGAAGAGGAAGAGGACCAGAGAAGGAGGAAAAGAAGGAAGAGCTAAGGCAATATAATCCATCAGTAGAAAATAATTCTTCTAAACTGTTCAATCACGTCAAGGTTCTTCATCAAGCCAATGAGAGACGGTACATAACTAGTATGGCCAATGAGCAGCAGCCTCCTGTGATAATGACCACCATCCAGCCAATGAGAGACGAGCTATGACTAACGTGACCAATAGGGAACCTCCTCGGGGATTACGTGAACCAATTTCCAGCAATTTGTGGGATCTTTTCAACCAACCATGTGCCGAGCTTGCGGTAATTTGCACCAACTAGCTCCTGGATTAGAGATGATTCGAGCCAATCAGCGGCCTTTTCGAACAGTCATAACAATATTTCTCGGGTTCAATCTCTTGTTGCTTCGAAAATCTTGTGAACCAATGAGCTTCAGCCTCGAGAACCAAACGATCCAATCAGCTTCTGTTTCGAAGGCCGAACGAACCAATCAGAATCTGCCTCCAGGACCGAACTATAAGCAATCAGCGTCTGCCCCGAGTACCTTATGAACCAATGAATTAGTACTGGAGGGGGGGGGGTGTAAAACAGACCAATCAGGGCCAGACTTGGGGATTACGTGAAGATAAGACAACCCTAGTTTACCCTAACGCTACTTAGGGAGTAAGGCTAAGTTAGGTTAGGTTAGGTCAGGTTAGATTAGGTTAGGTTAGGTTAGTTCTATGTTAGCTTAGGTTAGGTTACGTCAGGGTAGCATTATGTTAAGTCAGGTCTGCGTTAGGTTAGGTCAGGTTAGGTTAGGTTAGGTTAGTTCTATGTTAGCTTAGGTTAGGTTACGTCAGGGTAGCATTATGTTAAGTCAGGTCTGCGTTAGGTTAGGTTAAGTCAGGTTAGGTTACGTCAGGGTAACATTGTGTTTAGTCAAGTCTGCGTCAGTGTGTTTAATAATCAGGTGAAATAATCAAGAGTGTCTAATCTTCAGGTGATCCCACGTGAACTGTACAGAGGCCGCCACTGGTGTGTATTACAGGTCACGTGCTGAGGAGAGTCTTACACAGGGCAGTGATTAATGCTAGTTAGTTCTTCATCCATTGTTAAGTAATTACTCCTTCACTAATAGTCTCTGCATAATGGATAATAATAGTGATTTTAATTAATAATCGATGCAGGTGATGGTACATGGGGGGGGGGGGGGGTCCATATGTATGTATGTATGTCGCAACTAAGGATTTTGACTCGGTCGCCTGTAGATGCTTGGCGGTTGTCATAAACAGATGCCATAACTAATTACAACAACCACACCCTCTCCAACACAACCACACCCTCTCCAACACTAACCAGCACAACCACACCCTCTCCAACACTAACCAACACAACCACACCCTCTCCAACACAACCACACCCTCTCCAACACTAACCAACACAACCACACCCTCTCCAACACTAACCAACACAACCACACCCTCTCCAACACTAACCAACACAACCACACCCTCTCCAACACTAACCAATACAACCACACCCTCTCCAACACAACCACACCCTCTCCAACACAACCACACCCTCTCCAACACAACCACACCCTCTCCAACACTAACCAACACAACCACACCCTCTCCAACACAACCACACCCTCTCCAACACTAATCACCACGTGGGTGTGTGTGTGTGTGTATACGTGCGTGTATACGTGTGTGTGTGTATACGTGCGTGTATACGTGTGTGTGTGTGTATGTGCGTGTATACATGTGTGTGTGTGTATGTGTTTAACAAAAGCCTTCACTAGAGAAAGGTAAAGGAACATACAGTGAACACACAGATTAATGTAGGTGTTGAACAGCAAACACGTAGTGTAGTAACTCCCTCATAGATGGTGTTATGAGGGACCTGGCGTGGTGTAGTAGTTCCCTCATAGATGGTGTTATGAGGGACCTGGCGTGGTGTAGTAGTTCCCTCGCAGATGGTGTTATGAGGGACCTCACGTGGTGTAGTAATTACCTCACGGATGGTGTTATGAGGGACCTCACGTGGTGTAGCAATTACCTCACAGATGGTGTTATGAGGGACCTCACGTGGTGTAGTAATTACCTTACAGATGGTGTTATGAGGGACCTCACGTGGTGTAGTAATTACCTCACAGATGGTGTTATAAGGGGCCTCACGTGGTGTAGTAACTCCCTCACAGATGGTGTTATGAGGGTCTCACGTGGTGTAGTAATTCCCTCACAGATGGTGTTATGAGGGACCTCACGTGGTGTAGTAATTCCCTCACAGATGGTGTGATGAGGGACTTGACGTGGTGTAGTAATTCCCTCACATATGGTGTTATGAAGTACATGTGGTGTATTAATTCCCTCACAGATGGTGTTATATGAGTGAGGTTTGGTCTTAGGCCTTCCTATCGTAGACGGATTAACACATCGCTGGTTGTTGTTGGGTCTCACGGGCCGTTATCACTGGGTACCTGGGACCTCACTGTGTGAGGGTTATCTTGGGTACGACTGTTACTGTTGAGTTGTTCTCACTGACTTAAGCACTGTTCACCTCTGTTTAACACTGGTTCCGTTCCTTTCCTAAATGAAATTGTAACTTCTGGCGAGAACTTGTTGATATTCCGGTGGGGAGGAGGGTTCAGGGGAGGGAGTTGGTATGGGCCAACTTAACAGTTGACCTGGCTGCTCCGAGAGGAGCGCCAGGTACGTCTTGACCCTTCGGTGGTCAAGGATGTAGTGTGTGTGTGTGTGTGTGTACGTGTACGTGTGGGTGTAATAATAATAATAATAATAATAATAATAATAATAATAATAATAATAATAATAATAATAATAAACGGTTTATTAATAAAGTTGCAGCCGGTGGCTGAAAATATACAGACTTACAAGTGATTTAGACATAATGATATAATATGCATTGAATACATTTACAGGGCTGTACAGTACATAAATCAGTTGTTGTTTATTATTTTAACAATAGATAGGATGGTGCTATTCTTATATCTATCGGTGCGGACTCTAATGGGCTGAATTTTGTTGTAGTGGCGGACTGCGCGAGGTGGGCGGGGGACTGCCGGTGGCAGGAGGTGGCGATGACGAGGATGGTGCAGTAGTCCACTGCCAAACCTTTCCAGTGCGTGATGGTGGAGGTCACTGAAGGGATGGCATTTCCAGGGTGGAGAGAGCAGTGGTGTAGCCGGAGTAGTCTGCGCCGAGCATGATTCTGCAGGCCCTCTTCTGTACCTTCTCTAGCCGACGTTGTTGGGTAGAGTTGAGAGAAGACGACCAGGCTGGTGACGCATACGTTAATTTGGGGAGAATAAAGGCGTTGTAGATAGTCCTCAGCTCTGGCGTGGGTGCCCCAAGTGACGTGTGTGTGTGTGTGTGTGTGTGTGTGTGTGTGTGGTGTGGTGTGTGTGTGTGTGGTTGGTGTGTGTGTGTGTGTCTGTGTGTGGTGTGGTTGGTTTGTGTGGTGTGTGTGTGTGTCTGTGTGTGGTGTGGTTGGTTTGTGTGGTGTGTGTGTGTGTGTTTTCCTCCACACAAAAAAACACACCCGACGGAATGCACATGATATCGACTCAAGCATAAAATTGCAACGAATGAAAATATTGCATTAACACGCAAATTTTTTTGTTTCAACGTTTAATATGAAGAAAATACAATACAAATTCTGACGATTTTACTTTTCCGTTGAGTAAAAAAAAAACAAAAAACGAAAACTTGACAAAAGGTGTTGATAACTAGTGTATAACTGGTGAATATATCGCCAAGCAGAGTAAAACACACCATGAAGGAGCCGTCCACAACCACAACCCCTGGTGGCTACTGGACACACCAACAACAACCTGCACAAATCCTGACCAAGGGATTCTACGGTAGCCATTATAGAAGGGAGGGAGAGAAGGGAGGGGCAAAGAGAAGGAGGGAGGGGTAGGGAAAAAGAGAGGGGGAAGAGAAGGAAAGAAGGGAAGGGGAAGAAAATGAGAGGAGGAAAGGACAGATTCTCCTGACAGCTCACACCCACCCTACCTCCTGCTACCCCTTCCACACGCCTCCCCCCTCAACACCCCCCGCTACTGCAGCAAGTCCGCATCGACCCCCCTTCCCTCACTCCCCCTCCTCTCTCCCTACCACCCCACCGCACACCACACCACCCCCTACCCCAGGCCCTCCTCCCTCCCTCCCTCCCTCGCCATCGCACCTCGCTTAACGCTTTGTTTCCCAATTCACTTTCAATCTTTGAACTGTCGCCTGGCATTTGCTGGAGCTACCGGGAGACATATGAAAATACTGGGATTGAGGTTGAGGTAGCATAGCGTGTTGGGGAGAGCGGGGACGGGGGGGGGGGGGGGGGACTGGTGGCTGCGGACCTACTCCTCCCTACAGGAATCGATCAGGGACAACATTTTCTACCCGCTGTACCTCGCGCTGCACGTGAAAATCCTTATTATAAAACAATTCACAACAAGACGAGGGGCGGGGAGGGGGGGGAAGGGGGGAAGCTTCAGAACCAGCGCCCAACGACAACTCGCGTCCGTCCGTCCGTCCGTTCGTCACCCTCCCCCCCCCCCCCACACACCATCTTTTTTACCTTGTTTTCGTCGCGTGGCGTGGCGTAGGGGCATTAATGAGCTTGGCCAAATGTTAACACATCGCATTAGTGCAGTCAGCTGGTGGATTGTCAGGGTAGTGTAGACCAAATCAGACCTGACACACACACACACACACACACACACACACACACATTATTTTCACCTCCTTCCTAATCATCCTTATTATCTCTCTCTCCCACACATCCTCTCTCTGTTTCTCCCTTATTTGCTCTCTTTACTCTCGTACCCACAATTTCTCCACGAATCTCCCCATCTCTTACCTCCATACTCTCTCTCTCTCTCTCTCTCTCTCTTCCTCCTCAAGCCTACCTTTCTCTTTCCCGTCACTGTTCCGTCGTGCTCTTCCTTTCTTAGATCGCTCCTCCACAGCGGCCCTCTCTCCCACACACAGCGGCCCTCTCTCCCACACACAGCGACCCTCTCCCACACACAGCGGCCCTCTCTCCCACACACAGCGGCCCTCACTCCCACACACAGCGGCCCTCACTCCCACACACAGCGACCCTCTCCCACACACAGCGTCCCTCTCCCACCTGAAGCTGACCTGTGCGTCTCTTTACACAGCGTCTTCCGGTGTGGTTTTGTTTACTCTCAATTACTACGATGTTAAAAAATGGTGAAGTTTATTTACCAGAGGAAAAAAAATATAAATATATATTCCTTTATCACAGCAAGAGGATAACGGGGAGGCTATTGTTTTGAGGGAGGGGAGGGGTAAGACGGATGGGATGGGCGAGAGGGTAGATCAAAGAAGAAGAGGAGAGGACAAGGGAGTAGAATAAAGAAAAGGAAGAAGAGGACGAAGAAGAGGAAGAAGGAGGAGGAAGAGGAAGGAAGCCTATCAAGAAACCTCTGACCCAGTGACCCCAAACAATGTCATCTGGGCCTTCACAGGAGACTATTCATGACACTCAAGTGCGTGGCTGACCTGGCCTGACTTCTCCACACCGTTCACCTCCTGGATATGGGACTTATTAATGTTCCAATGACGTCATGGGAATGGGTCTTGTTCTCAATGACGTCATGGGAATGGGTTTTGTTCTCAATGACGTCATGGGAATGGGTCTTGTTCTCAATGACGTCATGGGAATGGGTCTTGTTCTCAATGACGTCATGGGAATGGGTCTTGTTCTCAATGACGTCATGGGAATGGGTCTTGTTCTCAATGTCGTCATGGGAATGGGTCTTGTTCTCGATGACGTCATGGGAATGGGTCTTGTTCTCAATGACGTCATGGAAACAGGTCGTCGTAATCGGAAAAAAAGGCACCATAGCAGCAGCATTAAGGCTTCGATACGTGTTGTAGGGCGACACGTGTATTTAAACCCAACTAACTAATAAATGATTATCTCAGCCTAACATGTGCGGTGATATCGTAATTTAAATGTTGCTCCATTATTCAGCATCATGTGTCATTGATATTCATTTATTTAGCAGCAATAACGAGTTCTTTATTTGTTCTACAGCTGCACCTTCTGCCTGCGTTTCCCGCCCCTTTAGGATCCCCGGCGACGACAAGACTTTGGATACAAACTTTGGATCGCAACTCTACATGGTATAGGCAGGTACAAGACAAGTATAGGCTACAGCTATACCCAGTGAATGACAGGTGCAGGATAATGATGGTACAGTTATATGACAGGTACATTATACAGATACCTGATGAAGGTAAACACGGTATATGCCAGGCACACGGTACACTACATGTTCCTACACACCATCAGTACCAGGCTACGGTACACACAACAACAGGCGGTGTGTGGTCAAGGACAATAATGGACACTACCCATTAACCTGTCAGGTGTGAAAGGATGACAGCCATCTGAGCTTCACTGATGAAAGAACAGTGATGAACAGTGTCGTGACAACCTTCACGCTGGCTAATGGCTCACCCACCACCTGGCCACCACACAACAATCCCTTCATCAACTTATTCATACATTATCATCTTATTTAGTAATATACTCGTCCATTATTATTATTATTATTATTATTATTATTATTATTATTATTATTACTGTTTAAAAGAAACATCAGCAATTGTAGTTGTGTGCGTGTGTGTGTGTGTGTGTGTGTGTGTGGTGTGGGTGTGGGTGTGTGTGTGTGTGTGCGTGTGGGTGTGTGTGTGTGCGTGTGTAAGCATGGTTACACTTGTCTAGTCTAGACTGAAAATTTTTTCCACATACCAGGAAGGTGCAGTGTTGCCCAGACCACCACCACAACAAGACACTCGTAGTGATCACAGAAATACTCCCGACACACACCTTGTACGCTGCTCCGTCTTGAGTGCTGGATGTTATCGTCTCGAGTCTGTACATGACGCAGCTCTCACACTAATGACCGTACTCATCGTTACCGGTACTTTATTTTCTACGGTAACGAATTAGAGAGATGTGAAGATGTACACACACACACACACACACACACACTATACCACCCTTAACTGAAAAACTCCCCTCACCCACCACCCCCCCCCCCTTCTTTTCACGCACCACTCTCACCACCTACCACCCCCTCAACACCACTCCTCATCCACATCAACCTCCACACTACCCCAACACCACTCCTCATTAGTTGCCATACTCACAGCTATTAAATTCATTGAAACCACTGTTACTGACAGTCTCATCATCACTGACTCTCTATCCTCACTACTTCCCCTTGGTACCCTCGACTCAGGTTGTCACGCTCTTGTCTCTGAAGCCAGACACAAATATGCGTGCCTTGTTGACCGGGGTGTCAGGGTCAAACTGTTGTGGATCCCCTCTCACATAGGCCTCATAAAACATGACAGAGTTGATGCCCTCGCCAAACTCGCGTCTAACAAAGACACCGTTGAATACAATTTGGGTCTGTCAAAAAGAACCCTTAAAACTGTAATTAGGAAAGAACTTATTGATGAGTTTGACGCAAGTAGACAAGTGCAAACAGGCACTAGTCGATCCATAGGTTACCATGATGAGATGTATCAAGTGAAACATGTATATGGAGCAAGTAACAAGATCACTAGATTAAAAGATGTTGTAACCGCTAGATTAAGGTTAGGATATAAGTACCTTTGGCAGTATGTTCCTCAAGCAGATGTAAACAAAACTAAATGTTAAGTGTGTGGCCATACATATGGCCACACACTTGAACACTACGTCCTCGACTGTGTGAAGATAGAACCTTTTAGGGACAGGTCCAAGCACACTGTGTGTGAAATGGCACAACACTTCATCTCTAATGGCAAGATAGCCGACATATTAAGATTGTATCCACTTTTTTGCACTTAGTAACTATATCAATTCTCATGTACAGAACCAAATACGCAATGTGCTTGAATACCTCCCACGTAAATGTGAATAACAAAGTGTGAGGCCAGACATACTGCCTCACACGCCTGTTCTCACGCATTTGTGAATAAGTTACCCTTTATGTATAGAACTAAACAAATAATGTAAATGAAATACTGTGTAACTTTCAGTGCCATAATATCCTGATAACCGGGGTTAATTATTATGACCCTTTGTAAACCCCTACTCTGTAATCCTTTTGCGCTACCGCTCACAGGATGAGTGTGGGGTGCACAATAAAGTAGCCGCTGCAAGCGGCAAAATAAAAAAATCAATCATCCACATCAACCTCCACACTACCCCAACAGCCCCCTACCAGAACCCAACCCTCACACATAAGTAACAGGAGACGACACACATCCCTCCCCCCCCCCCCCCCCCCCCCACCGTGAGAGGCCCAACCCCTCGCTTCTATCAGTGCTAACCCGATATTACCCAGCCCTTCTCACTTCCCTCCACGAATAACACATCAAATAAACAAGAATCCAGGGTACGATAACTTGGGGAGGGGAGGGAGAAAGAGGGAGGGGGGAGAGACATAGAGGGAGGGGGGAGAGACATAGAGGGAGGGGGGTCATACGTCTGGTCTTAACTTGTGAATCTTTTACCCGCGCCAGTCAACACCACCCAGGACTGGTCATCCGTCCACGTGAGCTTCGGGTGGTGTGTGTGTGTGTGTGTATTTTCAGGGACACATCTCGGTTAAGGTCATTCTCGTCTAATATCCTATAAGATCACAACGTTATCCGCTTTTGCCAGATTTCAGTCAGTCAGTACCACCAGTGGCCGGCCAGTGTCAAATACCCCCCGGCCTGTGGTGAGTCTGTGATATGCTAAAGGATAAGCTTAAACTCCAGTGGTCAAGATGTTATACATATAATTCTCTCAGTCGGCCAGTCAGTCAGCCGGCCAGTCAATCAGCCAGTCAGCATCAGAGTTCACATAGACGTTTTCCTTAGCTAAAATACATACACACACACATACAGTGGAGTCGCTATGGTCAAGAAACATCAATTTTGCCAGACGGACCTCGATATACTACACACACACAAACAAACATTCTTACATGGCCACAACACAACTCAGGAGGAGCCACACAATAACCTATCCTAACCTTAAACCAATTTAGCTTAGCCTAACCTAATCCAGCCTAAAATAACCTAGCCTAACCTAACCTAGCCTAACCTAAAATAACCTAGCCCAGCCTAACCTAACCTAACCCAACCCATCTTAACCCAACCCAACCCATTCTACCCTAACCTAACCTAACCTAACAAAACACAAACAACAAGTGGTCCGTATCTATCCCTCCCCAGAGTCTTACTACAGACAGACGCCCCTCACCAACCACCTCCTGACGTGTTGGACAAGATATAACTCAGCTGAGAGGATGATGACCTTTCCTACACCACTCGCTCTCTCTGGTGAAGGACATTATCTCCATGACTCTGTATACCTGTGTGTGTTATAACAACATGGCCACAAGGAATAATAATAGTTAACTCATGCCAGGTGACTCACAGCTTGAAACACTGCATTTCGCAAACTGTAGGTTGACTAAATTAACTACAGTATACTGTAGTCTGTTTGCCCGAACCTTACAGCTGAGGCCTAGGGTCAATTTATCGCAAGGCAGCCGATTGGTTGGCGGACGGACAATGGGTAAAGTCACGACAGTTCTTTATTAATTAATATGTCGTGTTCATATTCTGATATTTTAAGGGATAATAACTATTATGTGTTGATCTCTGATAATTTCCGCATTTGGCGAAACAAAATTTAGTTTGTGTAATACTTCGGTAATAAAAATCGTGAAGAAAACCAAAAAAAAAAAAAATATTACAAAATTTCAGCGACATCCTCCACCACTCTACGTGGCGTCACGGGGCGAGGAGTAGTTTACGTCCCAATAACTTGTTCATCTTGTTCGTGTCCTGTGTGTTACCAGAGCGTTTCACATGTTGATTTTTGCTTCCCAAAATCAACACATAATAGTTATTATCCATTGAAATATCAGAATATGAATACTATATATTAATTACTAAAGAACTGTACTGACTTTCCCCGTGTCCGTCCGCCAACCTTGCTACAAATTGACCCTAGGCCCCAGCTGTAAGGCTCCAGTGAACAGACTACAGTACAATATATTACAGTCATCAGTGAGGACGGTACTGCTATATTAAGTTCTATATGAAGAGAACATAAGAACGAAATATCAAAACTCCTCTCAGGTTGAAACCAAATGAACGAGCAGACAAGAAGATTCAGTCAGCTTAACAGAGAATGGCTGACAAAAGAATCATCAGCTTCACAAAGTTACGAAAGACTCAATCAGCTTGACGCAGACAAACAAAAGAGGACAAAAAAACACCCAGATTACATGAAGCTTAAAACACCAACGACAGATTCTTGTTGCCGCCCGACGCCGCCGCCATCCCTGCTAACAAAATTTTTCATGAATACAATTTCCCAATCAAACTACAAAGAGAGTATTAGAGTATAGCAAATAATGTAGTGGGGGAGCCTGCCAGGGTGACCCAATCAAGAGAGCACTCGTCATGTTCTTGTTGGGATACACACGGATGAACTGTATACATACGTGTGTGTATCTTATCATTTTATTTATGAATATAGTCGAGAAGTGTGTGTGTGTGTGTGTGTGTGTGTGACCTGTAGTGTAATGGTCAGCATGCTCTCCTCGCAAGCGAGTGGACCCGGGTTCGATCCTCGGGCAGGGTGAAACTATGGGCAGGTTTATTTACATCATTTGCCTCTGTCTACCCAGCAGTAATTGGGAACCTGAATGTTAATCGATTTCGGATCGTGTTGCGGGTTAATGGTTAGCCAGTGCAGTTGGCGAGTTGCCCGGTCTTCTCGGACCATTCCTTGACACTGGGCCATGCAACTCGTTAACTTAGGGTGTGGTTGTTGTGTTGGCGACAGCTTCTACACCTTAAACAAATTCACGCCCTGGTGGCCCTTGGGGCGGCCATCTTCGAACACGAGGGGCAACCATTACTATATACATAAAAAATTCATTGTTTAATCTTCAAGAGAAGAAAATAATTATGAAGAGATATTTTTGGCCTTGATGCTACAGTCTGCTCGTAACACAAACAAGTCAATGTTACCAGGTCATTATATGTAGAGCGGTGAGTGTGGTGTGTAACTCTTGCACGGCGAGGGAGAGGGTGGTGAATATAGCAACCCCTTCAGCCAGATAAACTTAACCCCTTCACTATGATAACTTGACCCCTTCACTATGATAACTTAACCCCTTCACTATGATAACTTAACCCCTTCATTATGATAACTTAACCCCTTCACTATGATAACTTAACCCCTTCAGTATGATAACTTAACCCCTTCACTATGATAACTTAACCCCTTCATTATGATAACTTAACCCCTTCACTATGATAACTTAACCCCATCAGTATGATAACTTAACCCCTTCACTATGATAAGTTAACCCCTTCATTATGATAACTTAACCCCTTCACTATGATAACTTAACCCCTTCAGTATGATAACTTAACCCCTTCACTATGATAACTTAACCCCTTCATTATGATAACTTAACCCCTTCACTATGATAACTTAACCCCATCAGTATGATAACTTAACCCCTTCACTATGATAACTTAACCCCTTCACTATGATAACTTAACCCCTTCAGTATGATAACTTAACCCCTTCATTATGATAACTTAACCCCTTCATTATGATAACTTAACCCCTTCACTATGATAACTTAACCCCTTCAGTATGATAACTTAACCCCTTCAGCCAGATAAACTTAACCCCTCCATTATGATAACTTAACCCCTTCATTATGATAACTTACTGAAGGGGCTACGTCATCATATTCTGAAAAGAGAGAGAGAGAGAGAGAGAGAGAGAGAGAGAGAGAGAGAGAGAGAGAGAGAGAGAGAGAGAGAGAGAGTCGAAAAGTTGGGAACACACACACACACACACACACACACACACACACACACACACACACACACACACACACACACACACAGTATACAAATATAAACACCTTAACAACGTTCCCTTGACCTCCCTCCTGTCTCATAACCCCCTATAATATTTTACCTGGAATGATCAAATCAAGTCATTATCTTCAGAAAAGGTCACGAAGGGGCCAGGCTGAGTCAAGGTCATCCTCACTACCTGCAGGACACTTAACTGGTGGGAAGGGAGGGGGGGAGGGTGGAGGGAGGGGGAGATAGGGAGGGGGAAGATGGGGAGGGTGGAAGGGAGGGATGGTGGAGGGGGGAGATGGGGAGGGGGGGGGAGCTGAACCACTGATGGGCCATGTTACCTATCAGGTCTTAAAAGGCGGTGACTTTACATCCCTGACTTACCTGCGTTATTGAGCTTCAACACTGATTATCTTGCCTTTGTTCGAGAGAGAGAGAGAGAGACGGTGTTCCTACCTGGAATGGAAAATTAACAAGTTATTAAGAGATTTTATTATTAAAAATTAAATAAAACACACACACACACACACACACACACACACACACACACACACACACACACGCGCGCGCGCAACAGCCTCCCTCCCCCACACATACACACAACCCCACTCACCGGCAAACACACACACAGCAAATAAAATTTACATGTGAAATTGAGTTCCAAAATTAAATTCAAATCAGCAGAAGTGTTCATACATAAGCCATGACGTCATTAACTCTGTAGAGACACATTTTAGTTGTTAGATGAATTGTTTAGAGCTACCTGGATCATCACACCTGGGCTACCTGGATCATCACACCTGGGCTACCTGTTAAGATCATCACACTTGGGCTACCAGTTAAGATCATCACACTTGGGCTACCAGTTAAGATCATCACACCTGGGCTACCTGGTAAGATCATCACACTTGGGCTACCTCTTAAGATCATCACACCTGGGCTACCTGTTAAGATCTTCACACCTGGGCTACCTGGTAAGATCATCACACCTGGGCTACCTGGTAAGATCATCACACCTGGGCTACCTGTTAAGATCATCACACCTGGGCTACCTGTTAAGATCATCACACCTGGCCTACCTGTTAAGATCATCACACCTGGGCTACCTGTTAAGATCTTCACACCTGGGCTACCTGTTAAGATCTTCACACCTGGGCTATCTGTTAAGATCTTCACACCTGGGCTACCTGGTAAGATCTTCACACCTGGGCTACCTGTCAAGATCTTCACACCTATTCAATTACCTGGAACGAGTCACTTGAGATGCTAGAACGTATCACTATGGGGTGCAGGCGCTGCTGTTTAATCGTGCTGGCGATGCGTTTCGTTACCTGACGCTATACGCTTGTAATATTAATCAACCGGTATATTTCACCTGTGAACCTTATAGGATTATTAACTACTACCCAATATCATATAAAGTTCACCAATACTTTATAAGACCATTAACTATGTTTACTGAACGAATACTTTAAAGCCATCTTGATACACTTATATTTTACGTCTTAAAGTTATTACTACGATAACTGTTTTTTTTTTTACTGGCACTACATATGACGACACAATACGCCTTTACAATCCCGGGAGGTAAAATCGGTACATAAGCGCCAATAGTGTGTGTTTGGGGGGGGGGGTTGAGGGAGGGTGAGGGGGAGAGAGGGGGTGAAGCGGAGAGAGGGGTGAAGAGGTGAAGAAGGGGAGAGGGGGAGAGGAGGGGGGCTAGAGGACATTTAGGCTCCAGTACGCCATTAACACACGCTGCTGAGGCCTGTAAGAACAACCTCTTAACACGGAGACGACCTAAACGACGAGTACTGATGGTGAGGACGGGGTAGGACGGGGCGGGGCGGGACGGGGCGAGGCAAGAAGGGGCGGGGCGAGGCGAGGCGAGAAGGAGCGGGGCGAGACGGTACGGGACGAAAAGGAACAACACACACACACACACACACACACACACTTGCATGAGCTTCTCCCTCCTCTCCCCTCCTTCTCCTCTTCTCCACGTCCTATTCTTACTAAATCACCCATCCCCATCCCCATCCCCATCCTTATCCACCCCCACAAAAAAAATTATTCCACAATTCCCTCCATCCCTAAATCTGTTCCACATTTCCCTCCATTTCCCCCTAGGAGAATCACCGTCCCAGGACACACACACACACACACACACACACACACACACACATCAGCGCCTATCTTAAAATGAAGTAGCGATAGAACTCTTATCTTATATGCATATAAAACTAGACACAGCGGCAACAACCAGCAAGCCTCGGAGCTGTCTTGGTGAGGGAGCCCAGCATTTTGAGGACCTGCTGGGAATGGTGTTTTTTATGGGGACGGTATGTGGGGTGGGTGGACTTTTGGGTGAGGGGGTACGGGTGAGGGGGTGCGGGTGAGGTGTGTGTGTGTGTGTGTGTGTGTAGCGGGAGGGGGTGCGGGTGAAGGGGTGTGTGTGGAGTGAGGGGCGTGTGTGGTGGGAGGGGTGTGTGTGGTGGAAGGGGTGTGTGTGGTGGGAGGGGTGTGTGTGGAGTGAGGGGTGTGTGTGGAGTGAGGGGTGTGTTTGGTGGGAGGGGTGTGTGGTGGGAGGGGTGTGTGTGTGGAGTGAGGGGCGTGTGTGGAGTGAGGGGCGTGTGTGGTGGGAGGGGCGTGTGTGGTGGGAGGGGCATGTGTGGTGGGAGGGGCATGTGTGGTGGGAGGGGTGTGTGGTGGGAGTGTGTGTGGAGTGAGGGGTGTGTGGTGGGAGGGGTGTGTGGTGGGAGGGGTGTGTGGTGGCAGGGGTGTGTGTGGAGTGAGGGGTGTGTGTGGTGGGAGGGGTGTGTGGTGGGAGGGGTGTGTGGAGTGAGGGGTGTGTGGTGGGAGGGGTGTGTGTGGAGTGAGGGGTGTGTGTGGAGTGAGGGGTGTGTGGTGGAGGGGTGTGTGTGGTGGGTGGGGTGTGTGTGGTGGGAGGGGTGTGTGGTGGGAGGTGTGTGTGGTGGGAGGGGTGTGTGTGGTGGGAGGGGTGTGTGTGGTGGCAGGGGTGTGTGGTGGGAGGGGTGTGTGTGGAGTGGTGGGTGTGTGTGGTGGGAGGGGTGTGTGTGGTGGGAGGGGTGTGTGTGGTGGGAGGGGTGTGTGTGGGAGAGGGGGGGTAAGGGGTGTGTGTGGTGGGAGGGGTGTGTGTGGTGGGAGGGGTGTGTGTGGAGTGAGGGGTGTGTGGTGGGAGGGGTGTGTGTGGAGTGAGGGGTGTGTGTGGAGTGAGGGGTGTGTGTGGTGGGAGGGGTGTGTGTGTGGTGGGAGGGGCGTGTGAGGGGTGTGTGAGGGGTGTGTGTGGTGGGAGGTGTGTGTGGTGGGAGGGGTGTGTGTGGTGGGAGGGGTGTGTGTGGTGGCAGGGGTGTGTGTGTGGTGGGAGGGGTGTGTGTGTGGTGGGAGGGGTGTGTGTGGTGGGAGGGGTGTGTGTGGTGGGAGGGGTGTGTGTGGTGGGAGGGGTGTGTGGTGGGAGGTGTGTGTGGGGGGTGTGTGGTGGGAGGGTGTGTGTGGTGGCAGGGGTGTGTGTGGTGGGAGGGGCGTGTGTGGTGGGAGGGGCGTGTGTGGTGGGAGGGGTGTGTGTGGAGTGAGAGGGTGTGTAAGGGGTGTGTGTGGTGGGAGGGGTGTGTGTGGTGGGAGGGGTGTGTGAGGTGTGTGTGAGGGGTGTGTGTGGTGGGAGGGGTGTGTGAGGGGTGTGTGTTGTGGGAGGGGTGTGTGTGGTGGGAGGTGTGTGAGGAGTGTGTGTGGTTGGAGGGGTGCGGGGATGTGTCGGAAGCGGGTTAATTGTGGGGGGAGGGGGCGTGAAATTGCAAGAAGGTGTGGGAGAGTGGGGAGGTGACGAGAGGGACTAAGAACGCACATCTACGTACTGTACGTATAATGGACCTTAGTAAGCCCTTGTGTGTCATTTACGTAAACCTCAATGACGTGTGTCTTGACGACGGTCTAGTATTGGTATTCCACACGAAACTACCGCCCTTATTCCTCTGGTTATATTTTATACTCTCTCTCTCTCTCTCTCTCTCTCTCTCTCTCTCTCTCTCTCTCTATTGGTGTTGTAGCTACACATACAATCATATTATGGTAAATATGGACGTAGGTTTTATTTCAACTATGATACTTTTTATTTCAAGTCTAAATTCTGTCTTCTTACCTGCCCTTATAGTGTGTGTCGTCATCAGCAGTAGCAGCCTGGCGTGAGGACAGGTGAGTCATCAACAGTATCTCGGGAGTGTGGTAGTCCAGTAAACACAAGTAAACGTTAGGAATTTTACTCTTGGCACTTGCTTCTATCTTGCAGTCTTGCTCAGTCGTGTCAGAAAGACTGAACAAAACTGTCAGGTAAAAACACGTCCGCTTGTGTTTCCCTTTATCAACACACTCCCATCTGACCTAATTGGTTATATTCAGCAGCAACTTCTTGAGCGATCACACACACACACACACACACACACACACACACACACACACACACACACACACACCAATATGTAAACAAGAGGAGAGGCCCATTACCACAATCCCCGGGGTGTGGGCGACTCTCCACAATATTGTGTGACACATTCTTTATGTATGCGGTGTGGACAACAACCTTAGAGAGTGTACAGTACTTCTCTGATCAGTAAAGCCCCCAAAACATGCGACTGTACATAAATCATCCTTTCGAGGAACAAGATGTCTGTACACTCGCCCCATGAACATAATACAAAAGGTAGAGTGAAGTGTCTTGTCCAGTCTCAGGTTCCTAGAAGGTGTTGACAATAGCCTCCGTCCTGGACTAAGTAAATGTGGGCTTACTGACAAACACAGGTACTATGTTCTGTACCGTGGCGTGTGTGTGTGTGTGTGTTTACATGTTTTTTGTCTGCTTGCCTGGAAGCATCAATTCCCTTCTGTTTATATGTGTGTAATTTATTTACTTGTATGTGGATAACATCTTCGCCTCTGTACGGATCTATTTTTAAACTGTCGTAAAAGTTTGGCTTCAGTGTAGAGATGTGTGAGTATGTGTAATAATGCGTCTATTTCTATGTGCGAGCATATAGTATCTGCGTTTCATGGGTGTTTCTGATGAAATGTGGCCATGTCCTGTGCCACCTGGCCCTGTCCTATGTCACTTGGCCCTGTCCTCTGCCACCTGGTCACTGTATAAGTCACAGGCCCTCATATACACCCCACCTGGGGTTCACTGCTAACACAACGGGACAGCCAAGGGACCTCAAGTATAGATATTATATACAAAATAAGTGTTTTACAGGTATCTAAGCGAGAATATTTACTGACCCAGGGAGTGACCCAGGCCAATCAATATATATATAAATACTCGTAAATCAACTTACTTGAGATATAGAACTATAAATTCCATATTTGTGTGTAGTGGGAAGTCCAAAAACAACACAGTTCATCGAAAGAACAAAAAAAAACCCCAACAGGTTATTTTGACAGCGCTAATGCTCACAATAAAAAATGCATCTTCACGGTAGAGCCCAATGAATTTCAAAATGAACACTATGACTCCTTTTGTCTGGGTTGGGTTGTCAAAATCTATCGTCAGCTGTGCCAAAACTCTCTAACACAAAATAATAAAGGCACTTTTCGTATGTGTGTACCTTAACTAAGTATCTGTTTTTTTAAGACCATCTGAAAGGTTATATTTATTGTAATATTCACATGAACGATGATTAAAGTTTCATCCGTATTAAGTGTTCGTGTTGTTGTGTTTGTCAAATGAAAGAGTTCCTCAACCGAGTTTTTTGATAAAAGCTTGTGGCCTCCTATACTCCCTCACCAACACTTGTGGCCTCCTACACTCCCTCACCTACACTTGTGGCCTCCTACACTCCCTCACCAACACTTGTGGTCTCCTACACTCCCTCACCAACACTTGTAGTCTCCTACACTCTCTCACCAACACTTGTGGCCTCCTACACTCCCTCACCAACACTTGTGGTCTCCTACACTCTCTCACCAACACTTGTGGCCTCATACACTCTCTCACCAACACTTGTGGCCTCCTACACTCCCTCACCAACACTTGTGGCCTCCTACACTCCCTCACCAACACTTGTGGTCTCCTACACTCCCTCACCAACACTTGTGGCCTCCTACACTCCCTCACCAACACTTGTGGCCTCCTACACTCCCTCACCAACACTTGTGGTCTCCTACACTCTCTCACCAACACTTGTGGCCTCCTACACTCTCTCACCAACACTTGTGGCCTCCTACACTCCCTCACCAACACTTGTGGCCTCCTACACTCCCTCACCAACACTTGTGGTCTCCTACACTCTCTCACCAACACTTGTGGCCTCCTACACTCTCTCACCAACACTTGTGGCCTCCTACACTCCCTCACCAACACTTGTGGCCTCCTACACTCCCTCACCAACACTTGTGGCCTCCTACACTCCCTCACCAACACTTGTGGCCTCCTACACTCCCTCACCAACACTTGTGGCCTCCAACACTCCCTCACCTACACTTGTGGCCTCCAACACTCCCTCACCTACGCTTGTGGCCTCCAACACTCCCTCACCTACACTTGTGGCCTCCTACACTCCTTCACCAACACTTGTGGCCACCTACACTCCCTCACCAACACTTGTGGGCTCCTACACTCTCTCACCTACACTTGTGGCCTCCTACACTCTCTCACCTACACTTGTGGCCTCCAACACTCCCTCACCTACGCTTGTGGCCACCTACACTCCCTCACCAACACTTGTGGCCACCTACACTCCCTCACCAACACTTGTGGCCTCCAACACTCCCTCACCAACACTTGTGGCCTCCAACACTTGTGGCCACCTACACTCCCTCACCTACGCTTGTGGCCACCTACACTCCCTCACCAACACTTGTGGCCTCCAACACTCCCTCACCTACGCTTGTGGCCTCCAACACTCCCTCACCAACAGTTCCTTTGCTGCTCACACCCGTAATGAGGTACAGTTGACTGCCTCTATTTGAAGACGGTGCAGAAGGCTTTCAAATGCCAGTGCCAAGGTTCCTAAGACCCAGTGCCCCATGATCTACAAAATGCAGTGCCAACTTTACGAGACCCCAGTGCCACGGTTAAGAGCCGGAATTATAACACACACACACACACACACACACACACACACACACACACAGAACTATAATAAACCGTTAATGATTATATATTATTATTATTAGAACTACTACTTTGCTGTCAATCGGAATCGAGTATGACGATCATCAAGCTATGATACAGTGATTTGAGTTATTAGGGATGTCACCTTCATTGATGAGTTTTGAGGTGACTAAAGAGGCCGATACGGGACCAGCAGAGTTGTTCACAAATGTGGCACATGTAAAGGGCTACATCGAGTGCGGGAGGGGCGGTGGCAGCGTCTTTCCGGCGTTGGAGCTTGTCTGCCACGGTCTGCAGTCGGGCTAACTCGAAAGTATTGACACCTCTTGTCTTGCTCCTCCAAGCGTTACAATGTGGAGTAATCGTCTCCGAGATGAGGGGGTCAATTTGGCACTTTTTCAGGTTTGTCTTAAGACTATCCTCATACCATTTCAATTGCCCGCCGGCGTTACGTTTACTATTCGTTAGGTGACTGTAAAGTAGGTACTTTGACAGTCAACTGTCGTCCATGCGGGTAACATGGCAGGTCCAACACAGTTCTTCATGGATAATGGTAACTTCGATACTCCTACAGTTGGTGTCCGAAAGAATACTGGCATTTGTTCTCTTGTCTTCCAAGCGAATTCGGAGGATGGAACGTAGACTACGTTGGTAAAAGTTTTCAAGTGCCTTGAGGTGCCTCCTGTATGTGCCCCATGTCTCGCTGCCAAATAGCAACTCGATATACATGTAACGTTGTAGATAATTTCAGCTCCCTACAGCAGAAGACACGGTTTCGAAGTCCGCCAAAGGCTTGCGATGCACATCTGATCCGATGCTGAATCTCTTCATCGATGTCCGCGGTGGTGGACAGATAGGAGCCAAGATGCCAAAAGTGGGTAACATTAGAGAGTGAAGTACCGTTAAGATAGATGGATGGTGGAGGTGTGTCTGAACCATGGACAGGTTGAAAGATAATCTGAGTCTTACATACATTAATTTCAAGGCTGAAGTGTACATACTCTTCTGCATCGGTGTTCATTATCTCCTGTAGGTTGCATTCAGTGAGAGCAACAAGAGTGAAGTTATCTGCCCTATTGAAGTTCAGTAACTCAAGCTGCCGACACCTTTGTTCTTGTCTGGAGTCGTCTTATATTGAAAAGACCCTTCATCTGGTACTTGATGTCCACCCCGCAGGCTAAATTGGCTCTGGCACGAGTAAGGAAGGCAGCCAAGAAAATGGAAAAGCGAGTTGGTGCCAGTACACACTCTTGTTTATCTCCCGATTGGATGGGGAAGAACTCGTATTGGGTGCCGCTGTGCAGGACATTGCTGTTCATGACATCGTGGAGTTGCCTCACAATGGCGATGAATTTTGGGGGGCAGCCAAAACGGCAGAGGGCTTCCCTGTTGACTGAGTCGAAGGCCTTTTCCTGTATCTGGCGGGCAGCAAAGATCATGTCAGTGGTGCCACGTGATGGTCTAAAGCCACATTGAGATTCTGGGAGGAAGTTTTCCGCCTCAGGAAGAAGTCTGTTTAGGAGAACTTGGGCAATAATCTTGCCAGCTACGGACAGCAGCGAGATCCCGCTGTAGTTGCCACAGTCTGACCGGTCTCCCTTGTTCTTATAAATATTGACGATGGAGGCTTCTTTAAGAGCTTGGGGGGTTTCCTCCTTTTCTCATATATTCTCCAGGAGAGAGCGGAGACGGCTGGTAAGCAGAGGTCCTCCTGCTTTATACACCTCGGCTGGGATTCCATCAGGCCCTGAGGCTTTGTTATTTTTCATCCGTTTGATGGCAGTAATTACCTCAACCAGGGATGGAGGATTGCTGAGGTGGGTCAGTTCTGGATGCTGGGTCGTTAGGACATCCACATCAGTGTTTCGGTGGAGCAGTGAAGGGTAGTGCTTTTTCTAGTGCTGAAGGAGGCCTTCATCGTCTTTGTGGAGTTACCGTCGGATGAGCAGAGGGGGCCTGCGCCACGAGTGATTGGCCCATAAAATGTTTTGGTGGAATTAAAAAATTCGAGCATCTTGTGCTGATCTGCAAATTTTTGTGCTTCACATACTTTATTTTTAAACCAGTCATTCTCTGGATTGCAAAGTTCTCGCTGGGCCGCAGCTTTCTTCTTGTGAAAGGCATCAGCTTTAGTCTGAGATTGAGAGTTGTTCTGCAGCACGTTTATCATTAATGAGTATATTGATTGCAGGGTAATTTTCATCAAACCAGTCCTGGTGTATTCTTTCGATCTGGCAGAGGGTCTCTCCACGGGTTTTTGTCATGATAGTGTTGAGAATATCCCATTCGGCACTGTGATTTCGGTTGTTTGTTGTCAGGTTGTTTATCAGCCCATGTTCGAGCTGCTCTCTGAAAGCATGTGCTACCGCTGGATCCTCCAGACGCTTAGTGTTAAAACCACTTCTAGAGACTTGCTGCCTTCACCGTTTCGGGGTGACGTGAAGTGAGAGCTTGGCCCTGACGAGCTGATGGTCAGTGCCGCAGTGGTCTGAGCCACGCATGGCACGGGTGATGAGGACATCTCGGCTTTCTCTTACTCTGACAATGATGTAATCATTGAGATGCCAGTGTTTGGATCGTGGGTGTTGCCACGAACCCTTGAACTTGTCGGCCTGCTGAAACAAGGTATTGGTGATAGTGAGGTTGTGTGCAGCACATTTGATGAGGAGGAGTAGGCCGTTGGCATTACACTTGCCTAGTCCATTTCTTCCTATGGTTCCCTGTCAAATGTCAGTATCTCTGCCAATTCTGGCATTGAAATCACCAAGGAGCACAACCTTATCTTCTCTAGGGATAGAGGTTAGCACTCTGTTGAGGTCGGTGTAAAAGGCCTCCTTGATGTCATCCTCTGCATCCAGTGTTGGGGCATATGGACTGATGAAAAAGGCATGACGTGGGGGGATTCAGTAGGACTCGGAGATCATGAGGCGCTCGTTGATCCCAATAGGCATTTCAGTTAGCCTGTGTAGGATGCATTGGCGGATGGCAAGGCCAATGCGGTTTCTCTCCGCAGCAGGCTTACCCCTTCAGAAGAAGGTATTGCCAGACCCCCTTTCTGTGAGCTGATCCTCGTCTGGGAGCCGGGACTCACCAATGGCTGCTATTTCGATGTTATACCTAGCCAGCCCTTTCGCCACAAGGGCAGTTCTTCTTTCAGGACGCTCATTTGTGCCAGTATCCAGAAGGGTCCTGGCATTCCATGCAGTGACCAAAGAAGTTGTATAACTTGTTTTTGTTTGGATCTGTGATTTTGATTGTGTTTTCGACGGCATAAAGATGACCTTACTGGGTGCCGTTGCCCAGTCAGGTTGTTTAGGGCAGAGTGGCTCCTCGAAAGGGCTGCTCAGTCGCACAAACAGGACCGGATTGCACTGCTGCCTAGATCCCAGTGCATAAACGACCATCTTATCTGTGCCGCCCAGGTGCAGAGTTGTGACGAGAGACTCCCAGCAGTCATCTCTGCCTGCCGCCATCGCCACAGGATTTTTTGAGATATAGGGGTTTTGATGATGATGAGAGGTACGATGAGCTGGATGATAGTTGCGCGTGAGTTGATTTATGTGGTGAGACAGGAGTGCAGGCTGCAATTACACATCTTGGTTCTCCCTTTCCCTGATCCAGTGGTGCAACTGTTGCAATGACTGGGGAGAGTAGGAGTTGCAATGGACTGCCAATAGCCCAGTTTGTTGGGTTTCGCCTTAATAGCCTGTCCATCATGCATTGCCTTCATTAGCCGGTGTAGTCGTTGGGTTCCCATGGTGGTCACCTCTTCTGCCTATATCGCCGTTGGGGTCTTGTTGGAGCTCTGTAATCATGGCTGCCTGATGCGGGGCTCCACCGCAGGTTTTTCGTTTGGGGTTTACTCCAGTAGCCTTATAGCAACCAAGGTTAATCTGCAAGGCAGAGGGGCAATGGTTGGTAGGCGCCAGGACGTGTTCACATGCCAATGGACCTATGTGCCGTCTCTCTGGGGCCCACTGTCACTCCGAGATCCACTGTGGTATATCCTGAGCCCACGAGGCACCCAATTACCGTGTGTTGCCTCGAGGAGGCACAGCAGGCGTCTTGATGGTGAAGAGGTTGTGTACTGGAAGGGGAAGACATATGCAAGCTGCTTCCAAGTTCGCCACAATGGATAGGCAGCGACGGTAGCCGAAAGCGAGAGGGAGCAAGCAATGCCTGCACCGTAACACGAATATAATGCTGCCACACTAGACGCATTACACCACCCTGTGCATATACACACACAAACACACACAAAAAAAGTCACACGTTATGAACCTCACCACTACTAATGCCAACATGACCACCACGCTCACTCTTTCCCTTTCCTCCCTCACTCTCTCTCTCTCTTTCCTCCCTGTACTTCTCTTTTCCTTCCCCTCCCGCTCTCTCTCCCTTCCCTGCTGTACTCCTCCCCTCTTCCTCTTCACATCAACTCTCTTCTTCTCCTCTTATTTTCCCTTTATCTCTCTCCGTTCCTTTTCTTCTCTCATTCCCTTTTTTCTTCATTCCCTTCTTCTTTCCCTACCTCTCGCTTACTTCCTGAGTTTCTTTATTTTCTCTCCCTCTTTCTTGCTTCCTTCCATTGTTTCTATTGTTCTTCCTCTCTTATCACCCTCTCTTCCTTTATCTCCCATTACCCTCCCTCCTTCCAGCTCCCACTTCCTTCCTACCTTTGCTTTTACATTCATTATTCCACCTTTATCATCTCTTTTCCTCTATTCCCTCCTCCACACAATCCCTTCATTTCTCTCCCTATTCCGTCCCTCCAATTCCCTCCCCATCTTCCAAAACCACCTTCACCGCGTCCTTCCATCCCTCCACCTCCCTCCTACCACTTCCCTCCCCTCCCCTCTCATCCCCATCCACCGCTCTCTTTCTCTCTCTGTCTGCTGCCGGAAGTGAGGCAGGCGAGCTGATACACTCCGTTGAGGAAATCTGCGGGAGTTTGCTGGCCGGCGAGGGCTTGATGTTACAGCCAAGGAAAAGGAAACTTTTCTCCCGAGTTCAGTCAAGGTACTGGGTGAATTCTTACCCCATCTTGTCTCCCACACTGTCTTGGATTCTATGATTCGGGGTGGGTGTGTGTATGTGTGTGTGTGTGTGTGTGTGTGTGTGTGTGTGTGTGTGTGTGTGTGTGTGTGAGCGAGCGTTTACGATTTTTTTTTTACGGGGAATAGCCCACCCGCACACAGGTCATCAACCCACATCGGGGCCTAGGGGGCGAAAAAATAAGAATAAAAAGACATTAAATATAGAAAAGGAAAAGATTACATTAATCTACACCACGAGCATGCCGGAAAACCATCATCTTAAAGTGAGACAGATTGTATGAGTGTGGAAACACAGAAGAAGGCAGAGCATTCCACAGTTTGGCTGTGTGGGGAAAGAAGGATGTACATTGTACTATAACGGGTTATTCTAGTGTGACCGACATCCACAGAGAACGGTGGGCACCGCGGGCAAGACGAGTGTTACGAGCCCACGGCCTTGCCGGCGGTACACAGGATGCCAGATCCACGGAACATTGCCCGTTAAAGTACCTGTAAAAGAGAGAGTGAAGCAACATTGCGGCGAAGAGAAATGGAAGAAAGATTATCAACTAATGGCGGAGAGTTAATAAGATGAAATGCCTATGATTCCACCCTATCTAACAGTTGGACAGAAGTAGAGCCACCCCAGATATGAGAGCAGTACTCCAAGTTAGGACGAATGAATCCCTTATATACTTGAAGCAACTATTCAGGAGTGAAGTACCTACGGCATCTGTACAGCATTCCCAACTTGCGGGAGGCAGCTTTAGTGCGTGTGTGTTAATTCATGTGTTATCAAACTTTCCTTGGCTGGCTAATGAGGAGAGAGAACTCACCAATCCAAGATCCACACCCGGGGTTCGTTTCCCACTACAGGGACGTCACAAAAAAATCTTCAACATCCCGCCACAGTTAAGAAAAAAGAACAATTTTGTCTTTGTTAGCTGAAGTAAGAAGGTCGTAGAAGGTCGTCTTGTTAAAACTTTGCTCTACTGTGTGTGGGGTGCCTCTAAAGTGTGGTCTTGTAGTCAGCCTGATGGTGTCCTGCTACTACTGTTAGCTGTGATACCGGCAGGGTGAACTGACAGACAGACATCATGTACATAAACAGATACACACACAACACACACACATACTGTACGTACACAACACAAACACACTGTGCATATACACTTACTGTACATATACACACATACACATAAGACACACACACATACAACACTTACATATACAGACATACCACACACATACATACACATATTCAACACACACACACATACATACATACATACATACATACATACATACATACATACATACAAGACACACACATACAACACTTACATATACAGACATACCACATACATACGCACATTCAACACACACACACATACATATACACACATACATACATACATAAGAACATAAGAATGGAGGAAACTGCAGCGGGCCTATTGGTCCATACTGGGCAGTCCCGTTTACACCCAACCCCTATGGCTCATATAAGTATCCAACCTATGTTGGAAGCTATCCAGCGTATTCGAGTTAATGATGATATTTGGTAACTTGTTCCATTCACCAACTACTCTGTTCCCAAACCAGTGTTTACCTGAGAGTAACTGAGAGTTACTTCCACGTTCCTTATATTGTATATGTTGCTGGGTGCTGCTCCTACGTTCTTGGCTTCTGTCCAAGCAAACACTACAACAATCCTCTATCACATCAGTACACACAATCTGACCACTGTATTCTAACACGAGAGAGAGAGAGAGAGAGAGAGAGAGAGAGAGAGAGAGAGAGAGAGAGAGAGAGAGAGAGAGAGAGAGAGAGAGAGTATCTTAAGATTCAATAATGGTTTGTGTACATGCAGTGTAAAACTCCTTGTCTCCCAGTCAAACCTCTTCCATAGTTGATGGAGGGTGGCAGGGGAGGAGGGTGGCAGGGATGGAGGGTGGCAGGGGTGGAGGGTGGCAGGGATGGAGGGTGGCAGGGGTGGAGGGTGGCAGGGATGGAGGGTGGCAGGGGTGGACGGTGGCAGGGGTGGAGGGTGGCAGGGATGGAGTGTGGCAGGGATGGAGTGTGGCAGGGGTGGAGGGTGGCAGGGGTGGAGGGTGGCAGGGATGGAGTGTGGCAGGGGTGGAGTGTGACAGGGGTGGACGGTGGCAGGGGTGGAGGGTGGCAGGGTGGAGGGTGGCAGGGATGGAGTGTGGCAGGGGTGGACGGTGGCAGGGGTGGAGGGTGGCAGGGGTGGAGGGTGGCAGGGATGGAGGGTGGCAGGGGTGGAGGGTGGCAGGGATGGAGGGTGGCAGGGATGGAGGGTGGCAGGGGTGGACGGTGGCAGGGGTGGAGGGTGGCAGGGGTGGAGGGTGGCAGGGGTGGAGGGTGGCAGGGGTGGACGGTGGCAGGGATGGAGGGTGGCAGGGGTGGACGGTGGCAGGGGTGGAGGGTGGCAGGGATGGAGGGTGGCAGGGGTGGATGGTGGTAGGGATGGAGGGTGGCAGGGATGGAGGGTGACAGGGATGGAGGATAGCAGGGGTGGCAGGGGTGGAGGGTGGCAGGGGTGGAGGGTGACAGGGATGGATGGGGACAGGGATGGAGGGTGGCAAGGATGGAGGATAGCAGGGATGGCAGGGGTGGAGGGTGGCAGGGGTGGAGGGTGGCAGGGATGGAGGGTGGCAGGGATGGAGGATGGCAGGGATGGAGGGTGGCAGGGATGGAGGGTGGCAGGGATGGAGGGTGGCAGGGGTGGAGGGTGGCAGGGATGGAGGGTGGCAGGGATGGAGGGTGGCATGGGTGGAGGGTGGCAGGGGTGGAGGGTGGCAGGGATGGAGGGTGGCAGGGATGGAGGGTGGCAGGAATGGAGGGTGGCAGGGGTGGAGGGTGGCAGGGATGGAGGGTGGCAGGGGTGGAGGGTGGCAGGGATGGAGGATAGCAGGGGTGGCAGGGGTGGAGGGTGGCAGGGATGGATGGTGACAGGGATGGAGGGTGGCAGGGATGGAGGGTGGCAGGGATGGAGGATAGCAGGGGTGGCAGGGATGGAGGGTGGCAGGGATGGATGGTGGGAGGAGTGGAGGGTGGCAGGGGTGGAGGGTGGCAGGGATGGAGGGTGGCAGGTGAGGATGGGGGCAGGGATGGCAGGGATGGTGGAGGAGTGGCAGGGTGAGGTGGCAGGATGGATGGTGGGGATGGAGGGTGGCAGGGTGAGTGGCATGGTGGGGGCAGGGGAGGTGGAGGGTGGCAGGGGTGGAGGATGGCAGGGATGGAGTGTGGCAGGGGTGGAGGGTGGCAGGGGTGGAGGATGGCAGGGATGGAGTGTGGCAGGGGTGGACGGTGGAAGGGGTGGAGGGTGGCAGGGATGGAGGGTGGCAGGGGTGGAGGGTGGCAGGGATGGAGGGTGACAGGGATGGAGGGTGACAGGGATGGAGGATGGCAGGGATGGAGTGTGGCAGGGGTGGACGGTGGAAGGGGTGGAGGGTGGCAGGGGTGGAGGGTGGCAGGGGTGGAGGGTGGCAGGGATGGAGGGTGGCAGGGATGGTTGGTGGGTGGAGTGGAGGGTGGCAGGTTGTGGAACGAACCAACATTCAGCTGAGCCAGCGAAGTACCGACCACTAAAACCACGAAGTCACTCCATAGTTACGGCCCCAGCGTCGCCCAAGGGGGAAGTGGACTCGCTCACTACCCCGTGTTGCCAGGAGGGAGGGAGGGAGGGAGGGAGGGAATCAGTAGGTAGTTTTGTTGCACACAATTAGGAAGAAATAAACCCTATCTGGGGATTGTGAAAATTTAGTTGTGATAGTAACACGAGAACCCTATTAGAGTGGATCAGGTATTTCACCTGCAATGGAGAAAGGAAGACAGGTTTAGTGTATAGTCGGTAGATTTATTCAAACCTCCACAAAAGTAAAAAAATTCATACAGTATACAGTATATAACGTAAATATATATACTAGTAAATTCACACACAAAAAAAAACATCTGTACATAAATACACATTCTGTATTCACTACACCAAAAATATACACGTACAGCTGCGTACAAAATTCCTTGGACACTTGGCATGTAGGGACTTGAGGATCATTAAGCGAGGTTGGTCGGATTTTTACCGTATTTTGTCAACATTTTTCTTTCTACGAAGGAGCGTTTTTTTAATTTCCATTTTGTGGTTCCGACATAATATGTGATGAAAAACAGCATCATTACGTTATAAACCATATTATAATGAGCCAGAAGTAGATGCCACATATTGTCATGTGTTCAGGAAATTTTGTTCGCAACTGTACAGTACGCAGCCAAACAAAGAAGTCCACCTTCTCTCTCTCTCTCTCTTCATCCATTCCTCATTCATCCTCACTCCATTCTTCTTCTTCCTCCTCATTCGTATGCATTTCAACCGGGTCTCTTCCCTTATTCTCCTTCGTCTCTCTCTACTTCTCCCTCCTACTATCTTTCTTTAATTTTGTGTGTACGTATATTATCCTCTCTCTCTCTCTCTCTCTCTCTCTCTTCCTACGTCACAAACATAAACAGTTAAACGCAAAGAGTAGAGTTACGTTAGCGCTTCAAGTCATTCCTGCAGGCAGCAGTTGAAGTCATTCCTGCAGGCAGGCAGCAGTTCAAGTCATTCCTGCAGGCAGCAGTTCAAGTCATTCCTGCAGGCAGCAGTTCAAGTCATTCCTGCAGGCAGCAGTTGAAGTCATTCCTGCAGGCAGGCAGCAGTTGAAGTCATTCCTGCAGGCAGCAGTTGAAGTCATTCCAGCAGGCAGGCAGCAGTTGAAGTCATTCCTGCAGGCAGCAGTTCAAGTCAATCCTGCAGGCAGCAGTTCAAGTCATTCCTGCAGGCAGCAGTTCAAGTCATTCCTGCAGGCAGCAGTTCAAGTCATTCCTGCAGGCAGCAGTTCAAGTCATTCCTGCAGGCAGCAGTTCAAGTCATTCCTGCAGACGGCATTTGAAGTCATTCTTGCAGGCAGCAGTTGAAGTCATTCTTGCAGGCAGCAGTTCAAGTCATTCCTGCAGGCAGCAGTTGAAGTCAATCCTGCAGGCAGGCAGCAGTTGAAGTCATTCTTGCAGGCAGCAGTTCAAGTCATTCTTGCAGGCAGCAGTTCAAGTCATTCCTGCAGGCAGCAGTTCAAGTCATTCCTGCAGGCAGCAGTTCAAGTCATTCCTGCAGGCAGCAGTTCAAGTCATTCCTGCAGGAAGTCATTCTTCCAGGTAATCTATTCACTGGTTAAGCTCGTGCAAGAATGTTTGTTAATCTTGTTAATCAATACAGAGGCAGGCCTGCTGGCGCCTCAGATGGCTAACAGTGCCCACACTTCAGTCACGAGGTGTGAAGTGTTACACTGTACTGTACTGTACTGTGCTGTGCTGTGCTGCCTCACATTAAATATTATTAAATTCTGGTGAACATCATTATATTTTTTGTATGCCTATATTTGAAGATGCTGTAGACTGAATTGGGGTAATATATATTTTTATGTGAAATATAGAATTTGAATAAATGTATAAAAAATAAGAAAATTTAAGTAAAAATTTATAAAAAGTAAATATAAAAAAGAAAAACCACAAACAATTTGATAAGTGGAAAAAGAAAAAAGGTAAGCTAACTGTATATATAGATATATATATATATATATATATATATATATATATATATATATATATATATATATATATATATATATATATATAAGATAAATTTGAAAAAAAACAAAAACGCAAAACTTAAAAAATAAACAGAATTTCCAATAATTTTATATCACTGAAGAAAAATATATTCAATAGAGTTGTGTTCCAAAAGAGCAACACAGCTGCCAGCAGTATTAAAATTTACATACCCAAACACCCGCTTCATTCTCCCGGGCCTGCTGTAGAGTTTTAGAATGATGATGTTGCTTAATATCTCTGGTGCCACCCATTGTATCAACTGCCACCCGCTGCTGCATCAACTGCCACACACTGTTTCATCAACTGCCTACCCTGCTTTATCAACTGCGATCCACTCTTGCATTAACTGCCACCAACTGCTTCATCAACTATCACCAATTGCACCATTAATAATAATAATAATAATAATAATAATAATAATAATAATAACACGAGACAGGAGAGTACACTTAGTTCCGTCCTGTGACAATAAAAGCTGAACTAATACAGTACTTCAAGTTTAATCTTAATACGATTTTTTTTTACGAGTATTTTAGATCTTATATACGAAAAAAAAAGAGAATGAAGGCGAGAGAAAGAGTAATAGAGCGAAAGAGAGACAGAGAGTGAGACTGGGGCGGCTCACGGGTGCAAGCATCAAGTTCATTCGAGAACTTTCCTGACGCCACCACCTCCCAGCTGCCGCCCCGCCTAACACCCGCCGCCGCCACCACACATACACTGGAACCCACTGCCTCTTCTCCCAGTAACACACATACACAGGAACACACTGCCTCTTCTCCCAGTAACACACACACAGGAACACACTGCCTCTTCTCCCAGTAACACACACACAGCTACCCACTGCCTCTTCTCCCAGTAACACACACACACAGGAGCACACTGTCTCTTCTCCCAGTAACACACACACAGGAACCCACTGCCTCTTCTCCCAGTAACACACACAGGAACCCACTGCCTCTTCTCCCAGTAACACACACAGGAACACACTGCCTCTTCTCCCAGTAACACACATACAGTAGGTCATAAGACCTCTCGGGCGCTGCTCCTGCTACACAACTGCCCTCCTTGGCCAATGTCGGCCCATTCCTCAAGTCCCTCTCCCAGACCCATCCTCACTACCGGGATATCAAAATAATCAAAAGTGACAATTTCGTTTCGGAAAGAAGTGGGATCAGTGTTGAACAGTGATGAACAGTGTTTAAGCCAGAGAATTTAGCACTAGACAGTACCAGTGAGAGCAGTGATGAACCAGTAAGATAAGCACCCCTGGGAACCAACTACCATCTTCTGACCAGGAGGTGCTAATCAGTCCACCCTGGGAACAGCAGTGGGTCGGCTTTACACCTGACTACGAGATAACACAACACCACCTAGCAGAGAGTGAGGTACTGTGACACCACCCCACACCACCCTATGTCTCCATGACCGAGTGAGGTTTTTCATGTCAACACCCGAGGACGAGTTACTGCACCATAGGAACACCACACCAACCCGGTGTCTCCATGACCACGTGAGTTTTTCATGTCAACACCAGAGGACAAGTTACTGCAACACGAGACCACACCGCTCGATGTCTCCATGATCACGTGAGGTCCATCATGTCAACATCTGCGGACGAGTTACTGAACCAAGTGGCCTACGTCACACAGTATGGCAAGAGACCAGCCCAGGCCATCAACTGCAAACTATAATAATTTGTATGTTCAATTCATGTTCCTTCTCCTTTTAGTAATAAAAGCTTTTGTTAAATGACCCAACTACCCCATGTCTGTATGTAACAAGACATTTTTGTCTGATGTATAGTTTCAGTATTCGAGCTGCAGAACTTTTTCAATAAACCGTTAATTATTATTATTAACATTATTATTATTACTTGTAACAACACCATCACTTAATCAGGAGAAGGTACCACTAGATAAAGAGTCAGCTGCGCTCTCATTGGCCCAAAATTTAAGGAGTAAAATACAGCAATGGTCGAATGAATACAACACCCGCCTCCTGGCCGCTGGTTCACACACGGGGCACATCCAGTTTACGCACACGTGAACGGGTCCCGAACTTAACAGGTGTGGGAGTGAAGGTGGTCGAGTCCAGTGCCCGCTACAGCACCTCCTTCAGTATCTACAGCATAATAGGCTTACCCTACATTAAGTTCAGACTCGTAGATAAAAGTTAAGTGTTATCTTCACTGCCCCTATCGATATCAGGTTAGGTTAGGTTTTCCTTTATCGGAATAGATCAGATATCGTACCGTATTTTCTGCCTTCCTTATATAAATAATAATTAATAATACATAATAAACTGATATTTCATAGTTTTCGTTGTTGTTAGTTCATAATATTCACTGTGAAATTAATGACCTCCCTGTTTTTGTTATATTAATCGTACGTCTGACAGCGACATAAGCCGACAAAGGAGTTATGGTGGGTGGGAAGATGACGTCACAATTTTTGCCGTCTTCTTCAGTTACCTGCATAATTCCCTTCCCACCCGAGCCCCGTCCAGCCATGTAATTAGGGCATAAATTTAGAGAACCCAAAATACTGTCATCTTGCAAGAGAAATAGTGATTCATCTCATAAAAAAACGAAGTATTTATTTTTTTTTTATCTTTCTGACGTATTGGAATGAAGTGTAGGAGGAATTATTTTATTTATTTATTTTAATGTGTCTTTTTGTTTATCTGTCATCAATTGCGTGTACGTAAGTAAATCAGATTAGATCTATACTGGCAAAACACACACACACACACACACACACACACACGAGTAGTGAGAGAAATTTCGAAAAAAGGATAGTGCCTTCCAACTTGGAACCCCTGATATGAACCCGATACGAACTCCCGATACGAACCCCTGATACGAACCCTTGATACGAACCCCTGATACGAACGCCTGATACGAACCCTTGATACGAACCCCTGATACGAACACCTGATACGAACCCCTGATATGAACCTTTGACACAATCCCTTAATTTAAAGATGCAAGGTTCATCAGGTGAGTAAAAGACCTAGAATTATACCCTCACTCTTCTCTGTTTGTTAGTTTAATAAAGAGTAAAACAATCTAGACCTATTGAGAGAGAGAGAGAGAGAGAGAGAGAGAGAGAGAGAGAGAGAGAGAGAGAATTACAATTAAGATTCACCCCCCCCCCCCCCGGCCAGCTTATTTTACCTGACGATTAATCACCATAATGTTAACCTAACCTAACCTAACCTCCAGGTAGCGTTAATCCTCAGGTGAAATAAGCTTAACTATGCAGGAAGACACAAAGACATTAACTATGAATAACAACCACACACTACCACCATCTAACAACCACACACTACCACCATCTAACAACCACAATCTACCACTATCTAACAACCACACACTACCACCATCTAACAATCACACACTACCATCATCTAACAACTACAATCTACCACCATCTAACAACCACAATCTACCACCATCTAACAACCACACACTACCACCATCTAACAACCACAATCTACCATCATCTAACAACCACAATCTACCACTATCTAACAACCACACACTACCACCATCTAACAACTACAATCTACCATCATCTAACAACCACACACTACCACTATCTAACAACCACAATCTACCACTATCTAACAACCACACACTACCACTATCTAACAACCACACACTACCACCATCTAACAACCACACACTACCACCATCTAACAACCACACACTACCACCATCTAACAACCACACACTACCACCATCTAACAACCACACACTACCACCATCTAACAACCACACACTACCACCATCTAACAACCACACACTACCACTATCTAACAACCACAACCTACCATCATCTAACAACCACACACTACCACCATCTAACAACCACAACCTACCATCATCTAACAACCACACACTACCACCATCTAACAACCACAACCTACCATCATCTAACAACCACACACTACCACCATCTAACAACCACAACCTACCACCATCTAACAACCACACACTACCACCATCTAACAACCACAACCTACCATCATCTAACAACCACACACTACCACCATCTAACAACCACAACCTACCATCTTCTAACTACTACAATGTACCAGCCACACACTACCACCATCTAACAACCACAACCTACCACCATCTAACAACCACAATCTACCACCATCTAACAACCACACACTACCAACTATCTACCTATCACAATTTATCGCCCTCTAATTACCACAATCTAGCAACCTCTAACCACCCTCTACCTACCATAATCTACTACCCTCTAACTACCATAATCTACCCACCTCTAACCACTATTTACCTACCACCATCTGTACTAACCACAACACACCAGTAAACTCTTAATAAGCAGGACATTTACATAAACAACATCAACAAACCATCTCCTAACTACCAATTCAAGCATTCTAGACAAGCCTCTTCCATCCCCTTTCCTCACCCCAGTATCACCCCTCCCTCCGTCCCCTCACCCAGTATCACCCCTACCCCCTCTCTCCCCCTCATCTCAGCATCACCCCTCCCTCCGTCCCCTCAACCCAGTATCACCCCCTACCCCCCTCTCTCCCCCTCATCTCAGTATCACCCCTCCCTCCGTCCCCTCACCCCAGTATCACCCCTTCCTCCCTCTCACCCCAGTAGCACCACTCCTCTCATCCCGGTAGCACTCCTCCCTCCCCCCTTCACCCCAGTATCACCCCTCCCTCCGTCCCCTCAACCCAGTAGCACCCCCTCCTCCCCTCACCCCAGTAAAACCCCTCCTTCCCATCATCCCAGTAGCACCGTTCCTCCCCTTACCCAGTAGCACCACTACGTCCCCTCACCCCAGTAGTACCCCTCCTCCCATCACCCCAGTAGCAGGGGGGAGGGGGAGATGCAGGCTTGGTGCGTGTGCCAGGAACGGGCGGCTGGCGTGGGAGCGTCAGACGGTGAGGCGCCAGGCAGTAGGGACACTAGCAAGATTACCCGGGTTTTCATACATATGTGGGCGGCGCGTGGTGCATACGCTCCCCGGGGCTAGGTTATGGCGGCTGAGTCTGCAGTGTCTGGCTCCGTACGGCCCACCGCAGACACACTTCCTGGTCCACCCCACAAAGCCACGATACAAATCTAGACATGCACTGATTTCATTTCTATAATGACAAAGTAAATATGTACCTTCTTTTGTGGTAGTCATTACTGTAATGACACTAATATTTGTCTTCTTTAGGTAGTTAAAGGGTTATACATGTACCCTAAGCCAGACAACATATCAATACACATATATCCAAAGTAATTATTATTTTGGGGCTAGTTAAAGGGGTAAATATGTGCCCCATACAAGATATAATTACCTGTATGTACGCTTATCAATATTCATTACAGATGAATAGCAATAATCTGGAGGCAATTAAAACGGACGCCACATGACCCGCCAGTACCACCTACTGACGAACATATCTCTGCACACCAAAATCAATCGTAATTACCTGCAGCAAAGAGAAAAATATCAGCGTGACGTCAAGAGGTTGTCAAATGTTGCCAGTCCACCATCATCGGCCCAGCCAGTAGGTTGTACACCGCACGCTCAGTTATCGACACTAGTGAAGGTCAAACAACGACTTGGGAGGGGGGGGGGGGGGGGTCTGGCTACACTTTAGTTACGTCATCGGCCAACACAAGTCACCATCACTCACATTCATCAACACACCACTGACGCAACCACTACTGTCATCACCATCACCAACACACCATCACCACCACCCACATACCGTTACGAGCCACTACACATTACATGACACACATACCGACCACCACAGCCAGTCACACACCACCACCCGAATTCCGCTACAGCCCACATCCCGTCACGGCCACCCACACACGGCATGACAGAGGGACATCGCGCACTCCGATTGTGGGTTGATGAATGTCGGGGAAACCTCTCACTACCACCACCACTAGTACCACCACCACGAGTACCACCACCACTAATACCACCACCACCATTGCTACTACTACCTATTACTACTACAATAACTATTACGACTACTACTACAACCACCACCACCACCACCACCTGTCAGCCTTCACTTAAAATGTCAAAACCGATCAATCCATGGACAGGGCCTTTTGTGGTAAAAACAAAAATAGGATGAGGGTGTGTTTGCCAGGAGCTGGGGTGGGGGATATAATTGACAGGATGGACAATATCTTGTCTGGTAATGGGAACAAACCCATTATCTGCCTCAGTGCAGGAGGCAATGATATTGGCCGGTGTAGGAGCGAGGAACTTCTTGATAAGTTCAAGGCAGCCATAGATCGTATTAGGACTAAGGGAGGGATCCCTATCATATGCGGTGTCCTGCCTAGAAGGAGAGTTGGCAGTGAATGGTTGTCAAGGGCAGTTGGTGTTAACGACCGTCTTGACAGATATTGCAAGTCAATATCAGTCCCATTCATTGACAACTGGGACAACTTCTATGGCAGAAGGGACCTTTATGCTAGGGATGGGGTGCACCTGTCTAGGGATGGAGTAGCAACCCTGGCTGGGGCTCTAGAGGGGGCAGTTCAAAAGATATCGAAGTCTTTAAACTGCTAAGAGAACATAGGGGCACGGGGGTGGAGGAGACTGCAGTGGGAGCGGGTAAACAAGGCGAAAGATTACAGGGAAATAGTGTTAGGAATGATGACATAACTAAATTAGACAGGGAGTTTAAAACTAAACGCGGTAAGGGAAGGACTCAGAACACGACTAACTTAAATGTATATTACGCGAACAGTAGAAGTATGAGAAACAAATGGATGATATTAGGGCCTTGGTATGTACAGAAGAAATCGATATAATTGCATTCACTGAAACATGGATCAACCTAGACACACGTGAATTACCAGTCGAATACCAAATTGCGGGTTACAAACTGTTCCATACCGATAGGCAGACCAGGAAAGGAGGCGGAGTAGCAATCTATGTTAGGGATAATCTGAAGTGTGAAATAAATAAGGAAATAAAAACTGAGAGGAATACAGAAAAAATTTGGATAGAATTAAGCGACGGTCGGGAAAAATTAATCACAGGAGTAATATATAGACCCCCCAATCTTGACAGAGTCAATGAGCGACTTATCTGGGATGAAATGCGCAGGGCTTCCATACACAACAAAGTCTGTATAGTAGGCGACTTTAACCTTGGCCAAATAGATTGGACCGACCTTACGGGAAACTCAGAATCAGAGGATTTTCTCGAGACGATCCAGGACTGTTTCCTAAGTCAACATATAACCGAACCCACACGGGGTAATAATATATTGGATTTTAGTTTTGTCAAACAGAGAAAACCTCATTAGCAATGTCGAGGTAGGGAACGAACTTGCAAACAGCGATCACAAAGAAATTCGATTCCAGTTAGATTTTCAGGGCAGACGTAAGGAAAATTCCACTAAAGTACCAGATTTCAGAAGGGCAAACTTTGACAGTTTAAAGAGGCAGCTAAGAGAGGGGGTGTCGCGCTTGGCCGTGAACCTGACAGATGACACCGACCTGATAACGAGATCTGAGATTGCCGAGTTCCACGACAATTTAAATAGTGAGTTACTTAATGCACAAAGGCAGAACATACCATACAAAAAACTCAGATCAAACAACAATGACCCTAAATGGATAAATAATTATTTAAAGAACATCATTGGCCAAAGGAAGGCTATAGGTAGAAGGATAAATCGTGGCGAAATTCACCTCCGGGACTATTATAGGGTATTGGCGAGTAGGGTTAAAACCGAGATAAGGAAAGCAAAGAGGAATAATGAGGTAAGGATAGCAAGGGAGGCAAAGACAAACCCCAAAGGATTCTACCAAATGTACCAAACTAAAACACGAGAAAAGATTGGACCAATACGGTCAGACTCCGGCGAGCTCACTGATAACGACGGAGAAATGAGCAATAATTTGAATAAATATTTTTCAACAGTTTTCACCAGCGAAAATTTAAACATGATACCCGAGGCACCGACTCTATTCAGAGATGGTGAAGAAAACAAATTAAGTGAGATAGTAGTGACTAGTAACGATGTTAGTAAGCAAGTAGACAAACTAAAGCCTAATAAGTCACCTGGTCCCGATGAGATATTTGACAGAGTATTAAAGGAATGTAAGGAAGAGCTTAGTATGCCCTTAGCAAAGTTGTTTAACATGTCCTTAAAAACAGGTGTAGTACCAGAATCCTGGAGGATAGCGAATGTAATACCGATCTTCAAGAAGGGGGATAGATCACTATCCTCTAACTACCGCCCAATCAGTCTAACATCAATAGTAGGCAAATTACTGGAAGCAATCATTTCAAACTCTATTCGAAATCACCTGGAGAAGCACAGATTGATCAATGATTCCCAGCATGGCTTCACAAGCGGACGTTCTTGCCTAACTAATCTATTAACATTCTTTTCATCAGTTTTCGAATCAGTGGACGAGGGGCACAATTATGATGTGGTATATCTCGACTTTAGCAAAGCCTTCGACAGAGTACCCCACGAAAGACTAATTAGAAAGGTAGAAGCTCATGGCATCAAAGGTGACATCCTTAAATGGATTAGGGCGTGGTTACAGGACAGGAAACAGCGAGTGAGCATTAACGGCACTAAGTCCCATTGGAGCAACGTCACAAGTGGAGTTCCCCAAGGCTCAGTACTTGGACCATTATTGTTTATTATATACATAAACGACATAGATATCGGCATAGACAGCAACATAAGTAAATTTGCTGATGATACTAAAATAGGACGTGTTATCAAATCTGACGAGGACTCGGCAAAACTACAGGAGGATCTAAACAAATTTTTCGAATGGTCTGAAAAATGGCAGATGAAATTCAACATTGACAAATGTAAAGTACTCAGTATAGGGAATGTAAACAGGGAAACCAGATACCAGATGAACAACGATGCCATAGAGAAATCCGACTGCGAGAGAGATTTAGGAGTAATGATAAGTAGGAACCTTAAGCCAAGTAAACAATGTGTTTTTGCTCGTAACAAGGCTAATAAAGTACTTGGGTTCATACAAAGGAGTGTTAGTTACAAGACTAGCGAGGTCATCCTAAAACTGTATCTTGCTCTTGTGAGACCACACCTGGATTACGCAGTCCAGTTCTGGTCACCGTATTACAGAATGGATATAGAATCCTTGGAAAGAATCCAGAGGAGAATGACAAGACTAATCCCGGGTATCAGGAACCTTGAGTATAGAGACAGGTTAAAGCATCTTAATTTGCACTCCCTTGAGAGACGTAGAGCGAGGGGCGACCTGATAGAGGTGTATAAATGGAAGGCAGGGCTAAACAAAGGGGACATTACAAAGGTACTCAAATTATCCAACCAGGAGCGAACTCGTAACAATGGTTTTAAATTGGACAAATTTAGATTTAGGCGTGAAATAGGTAAACACTGGTTTGGAAACAGAGTAGTGGATGAATGGAACAAGTTACCAAATATCATCATTAACTCGAATACGCTGAATTGCTTCAAACATAGGTTGGATGCTCATATGAGCAATAGGGGTTGGGTGTAAACGGGACTGCCCAGTATGGGCCAATAGGCCCGCTGCAGTTTCCTCCATTCTTATGTTCTTATGTTCTTATCCATCACAGGGGCTGTTGTCCCTCTCTTCCTTCATTGTCCCTCTCTTCCTACATTGTCCCTCTCTTCCTACGTTATCTCTAGCTTTCTTCATTATCTCTATCTTCCTTATCCCTACGAGAGAGAGAGAGAGAGAGAGAGAGAGAGAGAGAGAGAGAGAGAGAGAGAGAGGGTAGTGGTATCATTACGCTAGTGACCTTCAAGTTATACCTCGACGGCCTTGGGACTCTTAAAGAAAGATAGGGAAGAGGGAGGAGAGGAGGAGGGAGAGAGGAGAGGAGGAGGGAGAGAGGAGAGGAGGGGGGAGAGAGGAGAGGAGGGGGGAGAGAGGAGAGGAGGGGGGAGAGAGGAGAGGAGGGGGAGAGAGGAGAGGAGGGTATGAGAGGAGAGGAGGGGAGGGGATGAGGGGAGGGGGAGAGAGGAGAGGAGGGGGAGAGAGGAAAGGAGGGGTAGAGAGAGGAGAGGAGGGGGAAGAGAGGAGAGGAGAGGAGGGGGGGAGAGAGGAGAGGAGGGGATGAAAGGAGAGGAGGGGATGAAAGGAGAGGAGGGGGAAGAGAGGAGAGGAGGGGGAGAAAGGAGAGGAGGGGAGGGGATGAGAGGAGAGAGAGGAGAGGAGAGGAGGGGTAGAGAGAGCTAGGAGGGGAGGGAAGGGACAAAAGTAGGCGGTGATAGAGAGAGAAGGAAGTATGAGGAGGAGGAGTAGATGGAGGAGCAGGAGGAGGAAAACAACAACAACAACAACAACAACAACTACTACTAATAACAACACCAATACCAATAATAACAATAGCATAAATAACAATGCCAATAATAACAATTCAAAAACTAAAAACAAAAATAATAACCTCACTAATAACAACCAATTAATAATAACCACCAATAAACAAGTAATTCCTCTACCAACACCTGGTATATAAACAGACCAATCCAATTAACCAGAATAGTAAATCATGGCGCCCAATCCAGACTCTCTCACCAATCTCCTGAATCAACCAAATTTACCCCCCAAAAATTTCACTAACACGTAACAGATCCGATTATAACTTGGTAGGGGGGTGAGGGGTGGGGGGGTTATAACACTCACCTTGTAACGCGTAATATTTTTCCCACACAACATGACTCCATTACGGATATCCAGGTATAACGTAAAATATATCCAGTTTATATTATCGATTATATCAGGGAATATATTTTAAAACCTGGATAAAGGGAGAGATAGTCTTACGGGATTAATTCAGGGTATGTATTATAGAATCCGGAAATACATAACACGAAAATAACAATTACTGTCAATTAAAACCCTAACATTTATCTACTTTAAAAACCGGATATAGTGTAGTGGTAAATATTCAAGAGAACGTAAACCAACGAGATAACAATACCCATCATTACCAGATAAAATGTGCCCAGTACCCTCCACCCCTCCCCGAGTTGCATATCTCACACCCGCAGCCCCGCCCCGCCCCGCCCCGCCAAGCTGACGAACCCAGGGCGCCAAGCCAATGACAAGCGACGCCCACTTCCTGCGGCTGACGACACACTCATGCTAATTCCTTCTTGTGAAATAAGAGAGAGAGAGAGAGAGAGAGAGAGAGAGAGAGAGAGAGAGAGAGAGAGAGAGAGAGAGGATGGATTTCTTCTCGCTGGTCCTTGATGTTAACGGGAGGGTACAGTATTATAATTCACTCACGTTACACCAGGCGACTATGTGGCGACCAAACACCCGCTGACACATCACCAGCCCGGAAAAGCAAGATGGAGGACCATTTTGCTGTTAATTTCCTTAACCATTTAAGCTTAATTCATACCATTTTGACTTAAGATTCTAAAATACCTTCCCCACCAAGGCTTAAAGAGATACCAGCGACACGTGTGGAAGGTCTAGTGGTATGAGTAGAGCGGCTTACAGGATGCACTATCTACCCTTGCCATAGCGACCAGGTCCTACGTGACAAGAGCTACAACACTACGTACAAACCTAATGTATTCTCACCACAACAACTGTATAAAATAGAACCCCGACTGTAACCTGGATCTAACGCACGAACGTATCCCTATACCTGTAATTTGGAGGCTGTATGAATTAAGTAACACCATACTGTATCCTACAACAATTTTGGAGGTTCTATTAAATAAAACTCGAGTATAAGGCCTTAAAAACTACTCAATACTTGGAGGCTGACAACAACATCATCCCTACTGTATTAAAAGTGGACTAACAACACATCATCACCCCGACTGTATGAAAAGTGGACTAACAACACAACATCATCCCTACTGTATTAAAAGTGGACTAACAACACAACATCATCCCTACTGTATTAAAAGTGGACTAACAACAACATCATCCCTACTGTATTAAAAGTGGACTAACAACAACATCATCCCTACTGTATTAAAAGTGGTCTAACAACACAACATCATCCCTACTGTATTAAAAGTGGACTAACAACAACATCATCCCTACTGTATTAAAAGTGGACTAACAACATCATCATCCCTACTGTATTAAAAGTGGACTAACAACAACATCATCCCTACTGTATTAAAAGTGGTCTAACAACATCATCATCCCTACTGTATTAAAAGTGGACTAACTACACAACATCATCCCTACTGTATTAAAAGTGGACTAACAACACAACATCATCCCTACTGTATTAAAAGTGGACTAACAACACATCATCCCTACTGTATTAAAAGTGGACTAACAACACAACATCATCCCTACTGTATTAAAAGTGGTCTAACAACACAACATCATCCCTACTGTATTAAAAGTGGTCTAACAACACAACATCATCCCTACTGTATTAAAAGTGGACTAACAACAACATCATCCCTACTGTATTAAAAGTGGTCTAACAACAACATCATCCCTACTGTATTAAAAGTGGACTAACAACACATCATCATCCCTACTGTATTAAAAGTGGTCTAACAACAACATCATCCCTACTGTATTAAAAGTGGTCTAACAACACAACATCATCCCTACTGTATTAAAAGTGGTCTAACAACACAACATCATCCCTACTGTATTAAAAGTGGTCTAACAACACAACATCATCCCTACTGTATTAAAAGTGGTCTAACAACACAACATCATCCCTACTGTATTAAAAGTGGACTAACAACACAACATCATCCCTACTGTATTAAAAGTGGACTAACAACACAACATCATCCCTACTGTATTAAAAGTGGACTAACAACAACATCATCCCTACTGTATTAAAAGTGGACTAACAACATCATCATCCCTACTGTATTAAAAGTGGACTAACAACAACATCATCCCTACTGTATTAAAAGTGGTCTAACAACATCATCATCCCTACTGTATTAAAAGTGGACTAACTACACAACATCATCCCTACTGTATTAAAAGTGGACTAACTACACAACATCATCCCTACTGTATTAAAAGTGGACTAACAACAACATCATCCATACTGTATTTAAAGTGGACTAACAACACAACATCATCCCTACTGTATTAAAAGTGGACTAACAACAACATCATCCCTACTGTATTAAAAGTGGACTAACAACACAACATCATCCCTACTGTATTAAAAGTGGACTAACAACACAACATCATCCCTACTGTATTAAAAGTGGACTAACTACACAACATCATCCCTACTGTATTAAAAGTGGACTAACAACAACATCATCCCTACTGTATTAAAAGTGGTCTAACAACATCATCATCCCTACTGTATTAAAAGTGGACTAACTACACAACATCATCCCTACTGTATTAAAAGTGGACTAACTACACAACATCATCCCTACTGTATTAAAAGTGGACTAACAACAACATCATCCCTACTGTATTAAAAGTGGACTAACTACACAACATCATCCCTACTGTATTAAAAGTGGACTAACAACAACATCATCCCTACTGTATTAAAAGTGGACTAACTACACAACATCATCCCTACTGTATTAAAAGTGGACTAACAACAACATCATCCATACTGTATTTAAAGTGGACTAACAACACAACATCATCCCTACTGTATTTAAAAGTGGTGAATTAGTCCTCGTCTTATTCCTCTTAACAACATCAAAGCCACAACCTTAACACCCACAACCCACCACTATAACTCCTCGCTCGAAGCCACTAATAACCAACACCAGCCACCTAACCTACTAACGTCAAGGGTGTGTGTTGCTGTCTCTGTCGGGTTAGTTATAAGAAAACGACTGAAAACGACCAGAAACGACGACCAGAATGATACAGACTATTAACCTCGCCCTTACGACCCTCACCTTACACCACAATGACCCAACTCAGCCAATAAAGTGAGACGCAGGTATAGGTGAGCTGCGTCAGGTAGAACAAAGGTTATCGTGAAGAACTAGAGTGAGACAGACACAAGGTAGAGGAGCGCCAGGGACAGGTGTGGTGGGAAGGGATAGGTGTGGTGTGGAAGGGACAGGTGTGGTGTGGAAGGAACAGGTGTGGTGTGGAAGGGACAGGTGTGGTGTGGAAGGGACAGGTGTGGTGTGGAAGGAACAGGTGTGATGTGGAAGGAACAGGTGTGGTGGGAAGGGACAGATGTGGTGTGGAAGGAACAGATAGACACTCAACAAGGACAGGTGAGAGTGGTGTTGACGAGGGCATAAAAGAAAAAATATCCCCCCCCTCCCACAGTTTATTTTAGTATATGCATTTTTCTTATCTCTCTCCCTCCCCCCCGACACACACACACGTCACCTGCTGTATTTGAAGGTAGAGAAAAAATTATCATCTACATCACCAAACACAAGTTAACGATCCTATCTTAGTGATGTAATGAGTCTTTTTCCAGTCTAGTTGTTTCATACGACAAGTTGTACCAAATATTGTTCCTAGAATGTTTGATTTTAGTAGATATTTTTTGCTTTTTTAACTTAGATGATAAAAGACACATTATATATATTTTGTGTTATTTCTAAATATAATTCATAGGGGCGGGAGGGGTTAGGAATCTCTCTAGCATCACACTGGCTTCTTCTCTCACTGACACCCACACAAGACTTCATAAAGGAACAACAAATATAAACATGACGCGAACGATATAAGAAAACCAAAATCACGAGGATAAAATAAACTTGAAAATACACGAGGATTCAGTAGGTTAATGTGATGTTACTATACTGGGTGATAGAAGTAGACGTCTGTGGTTAAGGTAGAGTCTCTCAGTGTATTCCTGGTGACATTTTAAGACATTTTTTGGCATTTTGTTTTAAATAGCGAGATGGTGAGCTGTCTTACTGATGACGTCACACAGACAAACCTTCCCATCCTCCCTAACCTAACCTCACCTAACCTAACCTAACCTAACCTAACCCACGTAACCTAATCTAACCGAAGCTAACTCAACCCAACTTAACCTAACCTAATTCAACCCATCTAACCCAATCCAACCTAACCCAACCCAACCCAACCTTCCCATTTTCCTAATTAACGATCATTAGCATAAATATCAATGAGCCTTTTGAGACATTTACACAGAGATAATTACCGTTAAAAAGACATTATTACAAGGATTTATTTAATTAACTTGAAGGTCATTAAGTGTTTAGTCATTATACATCATGATATAATTAATGACGCCAAGGTGTAATTAATGGCTCTAATACTTAAGCTTAATTAAAAAAGACTTAGAGTATTATACATATAAATTCTTTTAGGGTAAATGAACTCTTAATTATTCAAACGATTCTGAGGAACAAAGCCAGTGGGTGGGTGGTTGGGTGGGGTGGGCGTGGCGTGCAGGGTTTGGGTGGGTGAGTGGGTGTGGAGTGTGTTGGTGGGTGAGAGGGTGTGGAGTGTATTGGTGGGTGGGAGGGTGTGGAGTGTGTTGGTGGGCGAGAGGGTGTGGGGTGTAATGGTGAGTGTGGGGGGGGGATGGAGTGTATTGGTGGGTGGGAGGGTGTGGAGTGTGTTGGTGGGTGGGAGGGTGTGGAGTGTATTGGTGGGTGGGAGGGTGTGGAGTGTGTTGGTGGGCGAGAGGGTGTGGGGTGTAATGGTGAGTGTGGGGGGGGAGATGGGTGTATTGGTGGTGGGAGGGTGTGGAGTGTGTTGGTGGCAGAGGGTGTGGAGTGTGTTGATGGGCGAGAGGGTGTGGGTGTAATGGTGAGTGGGGGGGGATGGAGTGTATTGGTGGGTGGGAGGGTGTGGAGTGTGTTGGTGGGTGAGAGGGTGTGGAGTGTATTGGTGGGTGGAGGTGTGGTGTATTGGTGGGTGGAGGGTGTGGAGTGTATTGGTGGGTGGGAGGGTGTGGAGTGTGTTGGTGGGTGGGAGGGTGTGGAGTGTGTTGGTGGGTGAGAGGGTGTGGAGTGTATTGGTGGGTGGGAGGGTGTGGAGTGTATTGGTGGGTGGGAGGGTGTGGAGTGTATTGGTGGGTGGGAGGGTGTGGAGTGTGTTGGTGGGTGGGAGGGTGTGGAGTGTATTGGTGGGTGGGAGGGTGTGGAGTGTATTGGTGGGTTGGAGGGTGTGGAGTGTATTGGTGGGTGAGAGGGTGTGGAGTGTATTGGTGGGTGGGAGAGTGTGGAGTGTATTGGTGGGTGGGAGAGTGTGGAGTGTGTTGGTGGGTGGGAGGGTGTGGAGTGTATTGGTGGGTGGGAGAGTGTGGAGTGTGTTGGTGGGTGAGAGGGTGTGGAGTGTATTGGTGGGTGGGAGGGTGTGGAGTGTGTTGGTGGGTGGGAGGGTGTGGAGTGTATTGGTGGGTGGGAGAGTGTGGAGTGTGTTGGTGGGTGAGAGGGTGTGGAGTGTATTGGTGGGTGGGAGAGTGTGGAGTGTGTTGGTGGGTGAGAGGGTGTGGAGTGTATTGGTGGGTGGGAGAGTGTGGAGTGTGTTGGTGGGTGAGAGGGTGTGGAGTGTATTGGTGGGTGGGAGGGTGTGGAGTGTGTTGGTGGGTGGGAGGGTGTGGAGTGTATTGGTGGGTGGGAGGGTGTGGAGTGTGTTGGTGGGTGGGAGGGTGTGGAGTGTGTTGGTGGGTGGGAGGGTGTGGAGTGTGTTGGTGGGTGAGAGGGTGTGGAGTGTATTGGTGGGTGGGAGAGTGTGGAGTGTGTTGGTGGGTGAGAGGGTGTGGAGTGTATTGGTGGGTGGGAGGGTGTGGAGTGTGTTGGTGGGTGGGAGGGTGTGGAGTGTGTTGGTGGGTGGGAGGGTGTGGAGTGTGTTGGTGGGTGGGAGGGTGTGGAGTGTGTTGGTGGGTGGGAGGGTGTGGAGTGTGAAGCAGGTGGGGTGTAGGGGAGGAAAGAAGGTGAACCAGACTGATATGACATAATTTATGAACCTAAGCTTTATTTTCTTATATATATGTAACAGCTGAGGGGTTCCAGGGTTACCTAAGCTAAATATAATCATTCAGCTTTAACTCAAATACATTACACAAGGGCGGGGCCAGTAGTGAAGGAGTTAATATCCTTGAGTATCGATATCCATTTATCAATTCCTAAGACCACTTCTAAGATTAATGATATGCGCTATGGTGGTTAACGTCTGAATATTGTCAGTTTTATTAGAAGCTAGTTTTTTTTTAGCTAGTTTTTTCACCTTATCTAGTTACTTTTAGGTAGTTTTTTTTTTTTAAGGGGATGAATCTAGCGACATTTAGTTCGCATGAGTTTGACAATTCTGGTTGGTTGGAGGGGCTGGGTGGAGGGTTAGAGTGGGCTGGGTGGAGAGTGAGAGTGGGCTGGGTGGAGGGTGAGAGTGGGCTGGGTGGAGGGTGCGAGTGGGCTGGGTGGAGGGTGCGAGTGGGCTTGGTGGAGGGTGAGAGTGGGCTGGGTGGAGGGTGAGAGTGGGCTTGGTGGAGGGTGAGAGTGGGCTGGGTGGAGAGTGAGAGTGGGCTGGGTGGAGGGTGAGAGTGGGCTGGGTGGAGGGTGCGAGTGGGCTGGGTGAAGGGTGAGAGTGGGCTGGGTGGAGAGTGAGAGTGGGCTGGGTGAAGGGTGAGAGTGATTGATCAGGGGTGGAGAGTGTGGGTGGGCGAGTAGGGTGGAGGAGCACCTGCCAGCCACTTAGCAGTAAGCAGCGGGGCGTAAAATGGTCGTAACCCGTGGCCAGGGAACACCGTGTGGTCAGGAGGGGGAGAGAGAGAGAGAGAGAGAGAGCCTCCCACCAACTATACTCAAACTGATACTCAAAATCAACAGTTTGGGTCAGCCTCTGGCACAGTGCCTTGGTTCCCGTTACTGTTGTTGTGTGTGCTCTTCTGTTGTTTACTACCCTGTTGTCTGTGTGTTTATCTGTTGACTGTTCCTGTTGAGTGCGTGTTCATCTGTTCACTGCCCGTTGTTTGTGTGTGTGTGTGGTTCTATTGGTGCTGTGGGTTTGTCTCCACTAACCACGCCTTTACCACACATATCACGCCCACTACCACCACCTTACACCACAATAACTACTTAAGAAATAACCTTCCACTTCCCTCCTAACTACCATTCCTATCCTTCACTTCCCAACACTTCCCTTCTTCTCCCCTCATCAACTATACCATCCTCTTCTCTTCCTCACCTCTTCTTCCCTTACACCTCTCCTCTCTTCCCTTCCCTTCCCTTCCCCTCCCCTCCCACCCTCCTCCAACACGTCCAAATAAAAATAAAAAATAAAATAAAAACGTAAATCATCAAAAGGAACCTCAAATCAGAACTTCATTTTCCTTTTTTTTCCCCACCGTAATGCTCATCAGTGACAAACCTTACAGTGAAGCGCTCAGAAACTCTCTCAAAGGCCGGGGGCTACTGTAGGAGACGGCCAAGCGAGGACTGAGACATCTTTTAGCCACAAGATAGGGAGAGGAGGGTGTGGGTAGGTGAGGTGGAGGAGTTCCTACGTTACGTCTCATTAAACACCTGTATAAGTTTACTCCTCTGGTGGATTTACCTGAAAAGAGAGAAAGATACGAATTACTTGGGAAGGATTTGGTTATTTATTTGTTATGTATATGTTTTATATTGATGTACAGTACGTTGAGATAGTAGATTATATTTGTTGAAATTAAGTAGATTGTATTTAGCACAGGAGACAGGATATATAACAGCCATCTCTATAACTACCCGGTCTATAACAACTTCCCTTAACAGTATACATGTAAAATATTCATAACTATACATAATTCTGTATATTTATGAATACAACAGAAAAAAGGTACAGCAGAAAGCCTATTTAACACGATATGATATTACGGGGGGAAAAGTACATTCATCAATGACAGAAAATCACGAGAAATCTTTTTACGGAGAATAAAATGACGAATATTTAAAACGACTGATGGTTAAATAAAACACACACACACACACACACACACACACACACACACACACGATTCAACAATATGAACATAATTTTAAACATTTTTATACAATATACATTACCTTAGGGTAAAATAGGGTAAAATATCTTTTCATAATATTCACTGCCTTCAGATTACGACTTGAAATTCACCTCTGTTCCTATTTCTCAGACAGACAGACACTTACTGTGACCCCCCCCCCCCCCCCACCATACCTCACTTGACAATGAACCGCCTCCTAATAACCTTTCCTTCATTACATTGTAGCTATTAATAACCCCCCGTTCATTACCACATTAACTACCCGGACGGCAGCTTAATGCACAACTCTCATGTCTAAGTGGCTAATTATAACAAAATTGGTCTTATAATAGCGTGGTTCGTTATAGCCCTGACATCCCTCCATGGCTGAGCTTACCAATCATTAGTGTGAGACAACAATACCGCTAATTGGGGGAGTTGTTACCCGATACTTTAGACCTAACATGATTGAGGATACTACTACTACTTCTTATAACCTCCGACCTCCCCTATAGCCACACCTACACATTTTATTACCTAAATATCCTAATACAAAAGTAACTACCCTAGCTCAGTTAGTCATGCCACAGATCTAAGCGGCATTCAGTGACTGTTGCCTCATAATCTGTGACAGTTGTCGGCTTTGGGGTCCGATGATCTCGTTCCCCTGAGGCTAAGTAATGCAGACCTGAGCAGAGAGAAGGACAGTCGACATCACAACCAGGCTGTATCGTAGCTTCTGGGCTGCTGCTTCCGTTCAGATAACACCTCCGCCAGTCTGGCGTAGAAGCATCTTGTACTTGGTCACATCCCGCCAGAGGTTGTGAACACCAGAGGAGTGAAGCTGCCTTGATCCACATTCTGAATTCTCTTTCCTGTTCTTGTCATTCTCGTCTCTCTTGTGTGCATCCTCGAGAGACAGGCCACGGCGACATGCGGCCAATGGGTCGAATATCCTGATATCAAAGAAGGGTCGCCGTCTCCGCGTCCAGAATCCTCGAGCACTGACGTCAACAGGGGCTTTGTTGAATGTGTTGAAAGTCCTGTGATGGAAATTCTCACCGTCCAATGGAAGGAGGGTCGGTTCCACCGTAACGTCATGGTAGATTTCCTTCAACATATTCGCTGTAAGATCCCCTACCTCGTCATGCCTCATGCACATGAAGCCCCCCCCCCCCCTTCTTGAACACCATGGCGAAGTCGATGTTATAGGATGAGCCACACACGCATTGGGTGGGCACTGGGCATGCCTATCACTGGCCAACTATACCTTAGACTCCGCAGACTAATGGCACCTATAAATTCTTGTTTGCTATGGCTGAAGCCCTTTGGTCTTATCGGTATCGTTGTTAGCCAGTTTGTGGCGCCAACCTCCTGTGCTACAGCAACTTCTTTGTTTTTTCAAGTTCACTGACAGTTGATGCAACAGTTGTTAATGTTTATCACTTTGGGTGTGCTGCCGTTCTGTCGTAATGGACCGTCGAATCTTGTGTAATCCGTTGGTATCCACTTGACTTACTGCATTCTGAGCTACTGTTTGCTCAGTGAGGGCTGCCGTGAGCTTGACAGAGTTCTGATGTTCAGTGGCAGCAAGCTCCTCTGGATTAGTCAATCCCATTCCTCTCTATCTCAGTGTTTTATAAGGGTGACTACTACTACTGCTATACCTTTTTTTGTTTTTGTTTTTTGTTTTTTTAAAATGGCCTCCAGCCTCCCCCAATAGCCACACCTTCGCCACCATTTTATTACCTTAATATTAAATATCCTAATACATAAGTAGCTACCCTATCTGTGTTGAGTTAGTTGAGCTGCAGATCTATGCGGCATTCAGTCACTGTTGCCTCACAGTCAATATCTGCAACTGTTGTCGGCTTTGGGGCCGATGTTCTCGTTCCCCTGAGGCAGAGCAAACCCGACCGAAGGAGAGAGGACAGTCGACATCTCATCCAGGCTGTAACATAACTTCTGGGCTGCTGCTTCTGTTCGGATATCACCTCTGCGAGTCTGGCGTAGAAGCATCTTGCACTTGGTACCATCCCACCAGAGGTTGTGAACACCAGAGGAGTGAAGCTGCCTTGATCAACCTTCTGAATTCTCTCTCCGTATGCCCTTATCTTGTCGTTCTCGTTCCTCCTGTGTGCAGCATCGAGAGCTAAGTTATGGTGACATGCAGCCATGGGATAAAACATCCTGATGTCGAAGAAGGCACGTTGTCTCCGCGTTCAGAATCCTCGAGCACTGACGTCAACATGGGCTTCGTTGGAATTGTTTGAAGTCCTAAGTTGGAAAATCTCACCATCCAATGGAAGGAGGGTCGGTTCTTCCCTGACATCACGGCACATTTCCTTCAACATATTTGCTGTGAGATCCCTTACTTCGTCATGCCTCATGCATATGAAGCCCCCTTTCTTGCACACCATGGCGTGATCGACGTCATAGGAAGAGCCACACACGCATTGGGAGGGCAAACCTTCTACTGGCCTACCGTACCTAAGAGCATTGGCATCTGTAAATTCTTGTTTATTGAGACTGAAACTATTTGCCTTTATCGGTAACGTAGTTCACCAGTTCGAGGTGCCCACCTACTGCGCTATAGCTACTTTTTTTCCAAATTCTCCGGTACTTGCAGCAACAGTTGCTGCAACTGATCACTTTAGCCGTGCTGTCGTTCTGTCATAATGGACCTTCGAACTATACCTACTACTATTATTACTATTATTACTACTACTGCTATTACTACTATTATTATCATTAGTACTACTACTACTACTACTACTACTTTTTTTTTTAAAATATGGCCTCCAGCCTCCCCCAATAGCCACACTTTCGCCACCATTTAATTACCTTAAATTAAATATCCTAATACATAAGTAGCTATCCTATCTGTGTTAAATTAGTTGAGCCGCAGATCTATGCGGCATTCAGTGACTGTAGCCTCATAGTCAATATCTGCAGCAGTTGTCGGAGTTGGGGCAGAAGCTCTCGTTCCCCTGAGGCAGAGCAAAGCCGACCGAAGGAGAGAGAAAGACAGTCGACATCTCATCCAGGCTGTAACGAAACTTCTGGGCTGCTGCTTCTGTTCGGAGATCACCTCCGCGAGTCTGGCGTAGAAACATCTTGCACTTGGTCCCATCCCTCCAGAGGTTGTGAACACTAGAGGAGTGAAGCTGCCTTGATCAACGTTTTGGATTCTCTCCTCATAATAATAATAATAACCAATAGCAACAATAATAATAATATAAAAAGTAACAATACATGATACCCTTACGATAACAAAACAATAATAATAAATAACAATCAATAGGAACAAGACGAAAATCATAAATGAAAAAAAAATACATCCCACATAACGTTATACAATTCACAAAAACTTTATACATCGTTATTATTCACATGTTTACAGCATTATACATCTACCCTACCAACCCCTCCATTAATGTAAAGTAGATATAGTGATTCAACCAAGTAAAATGACAACAACAGTGAAGTAAACAAACTCAACAATGGATAATTTTTATTTCAGGTACAACTAAAATTATTATTACGGTCCCAACCAAACACTATTCTGTCAATCGGATAAACCAAAATACTACTACTTTCACAACCAAACTACATTTAACCAGAATATCCCAAAGCTATTAACTTACAAATACAGAAATACAAAGTGATTAAGAATATGAAGGATATACGTGGCGTTTCATTCAACCTAGAAATGACACGAAATGTATTTTAGCGGAAGCAGCGAGCAGTCCCCCCCCCCCCGCCTCAGTGTACAGGCTGTTATTTCAGCTAAGCCACCGAGAGCTTATTTGGCAGAGTTCGGTGAATTCCATTTTCTTTTTTAATTTTGAGTTGACGATCATATATTGTGATGGTGTAATAAAAGTCTGTGATGTGTTTACCTGGTGAATAAAGTTATATTTTGGTCACCAGGCCGAGGTTAGCGAGGACACGGTCACCAGGACGAGGTTAGCGAGGACACGGTCACCAGGACGAGGTTAGCGAGGACACGGTCACCAGGACAAGGTTAACGAGGACACGGTTACCAGGACGAGGTTCTCGACTAACGGGATGTCTTGTTCTAATTCCTGCCAGTGGTGCCAACCTAACAACCAGTATCTCTTGTGACCAGTGTTACCAACCACCACCACCACCACTGTGAGGCCATCATTAGTTTCCTCATTTAGCCTAACAAGGTCTTATTATTGAAACCTAATGAGGCAAGACACACTTTGATGTAAACACCTGACACAGAGGAAGAGGAAGTGGTGGTCGGGGTCAAGAGGTCAAGTCGTATTTTTGGCCCACCCCGAAGGCAAGAAATTAATGACGATGTGGGTGTTAATTGTGCGTTTTAGGGCTAAACACACACACACACACACACACACACACACACACACACACACACACACAGACTTAAGTATACATAATATAAGGATTCACGAGAGCAAAGTTATAACACGAACGAGGAAAGAGTTACTACACTCTTAAATTACTAAACACTGTACCTAGCGAGTAATACAGGCGAGGGATACACTCTAAGAGCTCTAATCGATATCCACTTAAGAGCTCCAGAAGATACACTAAAGAGCTCATAGCTATTAAGTGCTCTAAAACATGCACTTCAAGAGCTCCAAAAGATTCATGAGACTAAAATAAATAACTCCATAAAAAAATAAAAGAGAAAAACAAAGAGCGAAGATAATAACAAGGGGCTCTTAAAAGATATTCCCGTATACCTGACCTTATCGCTGAGTCAAAGGTCAGAGGTCAGGGTTAGTACGATTAGCCAAGAGGTGGGTGTAGGCTCGCGTGTCTGGCCTCCTTATCCGTGTTCACTCTATATTTAGTCAGTTAAGTCTGTGTTGGGTCATGTTTGAGTGTGTGTGTTGGGTAATGTATGAGTGTGTGTTGGGTCATGTATGGGTGTGTGTGTTGGGTCATGTATGAGTGTGTGTGTTGAATCATGTATGAGTGTGTGTGTTGGGTAATGTATGAGTGTGTGTGTTGGGTCATGTATGAGTGTGTGTTGGGTCATGTATGAGTGTGTGTGTTGGGTCATGTATGAGTGTGTGTTGGGTCATGTATGAGTGTGTGTTGGGTCATGTATGAGTGTGTGTTGGGTCATGTATGAGTGTGTGTGTTGGGTCATGTATGAGTGTGTGTGTTGAGTCATGTATGAGTGTGTGTGTTGGGTCATGTATGAGTGTGTGTGTTGGGTCATGTATGAGTGTGTGTTGGGTCATGTATGAGTGTGTGTTTGGTAATGTATGAGTGTGTGTGTTGGGTCATGTATGAGTGTGTGTGTTGGGTCATGTATGAGTGTGTGTGTTGGGTCATGTATGAGTGTGTGTGTTGGGTCATGTATGAGTGTGTGTTGGGTCATGTTTGAGTGTGTGTGTTGGGTCATGTATGAGTGTGTGTGTTGGGTCATGTATGAGTGTGTGTTGGGTCATGTATGAGTGTGTGTGTTGGGTCATGTATGAGTGTGTGTGTTGGGTCATGTATGAGTGTGTGTGTTGGGTCATGTAAGAGTGTGTGTTGGGTCATGTATGAGTGTGTGTGTTGGGTCACGTATGAGTGTGTGTGTTGGGTCATGTATGAGTGTGTGTGTTGGGTCATGTATGAGTGTGTGTTGGGTCATGTATGAGTGTGTGTTGGGTCATGTATGAGTGTGTGTGTTGGGTCATGTATGAGTGTGTGTTGGGTCATGTATGAGTGTGTGTTGGGTCATGTATGAGTGTGTGTGTTGGGTCATGTATGAGTGTGTGTTGGGTCATGTATGAGTGTGTGTGTTGGGTCATGTATGAGTGTGTGTGTTGGGTCATGTATGAGTGTGTGTGTTGGGTCATGTATGAGTGTGTGTTGGGTCATGTATGAGTGTGTGTTGGGTCATGTATGAGTGTGTGTGTTGGGTCATGTATGAGTGAGTGTGTTGGGTCATGTATGAGTGTGTGTGTTGGGTCATGTATGAGTGTGTGTTGGGTCATGTATGAGTGTGTGTGTTGGGTCATGTATGAGTGTGTGTTGGGTCATGTATGAGTGTGTGTGTTGGGTCATGTATGAGTGTGTGTTGGGTCATGTATGAGTGTGTGTGTTGGGTCATGTATGAGTGTGTGTTGGGTCATGTATGAGTGTGTGTGTTGGGTCATGTATGAGTGTGTGTGTTGGGTCATGTATGAGTGTGTGTGTTGGGTCATGTATGAGTGTGTGTGTTGGGTCATGTATGAGTGTGTGTGTTGGGTCATGTATGAGTGTGTGTGTTGGGTCATGTATGAGTGTGTGTGTTGGGTCATGTATGAGTGTGTGTTGGGTCATGTATGAGTGTGTGTGTTGATGGTGTGTTGGGTCATGTATGAGTGTGTGTGTTGGGTCATGTATGAGTGAGTGTGTTGGGTCATGTATGAGTGTGTGTGTTGGGTCATGTATGAGTGTGTGTTGGGTCATGTATGAGTGTGTGTGTTGGGTCATGTATGAGTGTGTGTGTTGGGTCATGTATGAGTGTGTGTGTTGGGTCATGTATGAGTGTGTGTGTTGGGTCATGTATGAGTGTGTGTGTTGGGTCATGTATGAGTGTGTGTGTTGGGTCATGTATGAGTGTGTGTGTTGGGTCATGTATGAGTGTGTGTTGGGTCATGTATGAGTGTGTGTTGGGTCATGTATGAGTGTGTGTGTTGGGTCATGTATGAGTGTGTGTTGAGTCATGTATGAGTGTGTGTGTTGGGTCATGTATGAGTGTGTGTGTTGGGTCATGTATGAGTGTGTGTGTTGGGTCATGTATGAGTGAGTGTTGAGTCTTGAGAGAGAGAGAGAGAGAGAGAGAGAGAGAGAGAGAGAGAGAGAGAGAGAGAGGATAAGACAGCTTCCAATCTACACTCCTGTTGACAGTTCCCGGGTCTCAGGTGAGGTTTATGCATATCACTGGCCGCGTTGACTCCACTTCTAGTTAACTACAGGTAAACGAGATACATAACACAGGTATGACGTCTCGCCACCATTACCAGGGGATGGCTTAATGATCTCTCCATGTACCTTGGTGTAATACTCATTAACAACCAGGTAAGTATCTGTCTTTTTTTTTTAGTTTAATTTAGTTGTGTTTCTGTTCACCTGTTAGAGCCTTCCAAGTTCCCCTGATTCACCTGTGAGAGCCTTCAAAGTTCCCCTGGTTCACCTGTTAGAGCCTTCCAAGTTCTCCTGATTCACCTGTTAGAGCCTTCAAAGTTCCCCTGGTTCACCTGTTAGAGCCTTCCAAGTTCTCCTGATTCACCTGTTAGAGCCTTCAAAGTTCCCCTGGTTCACCTGTTAGAGCCTTCAAAGTTCCCCTGATTCACCTGTTAGAGCCTTCAAAGTTCCCCTGATTCACCTGTTAGAGCCTTCAAAGTTCCCCTGATTCGCCCATCCCCTTAGAACCTTCCAAGCTCCCCTGATTCACCCCATTCTGCTCTTGCCCCCTCCATAATCTCCCATTCTTTTGTTTTCCTCTTCTCTGCCAGCTTTAATCCTCTTAGTGATGTGTATGTGTTTGTGTGTGTATATGTGTGTGTGTGTGTGTGTGTGTGTGTGTGTCCCCTTCTCTCTTGTACTTCCTCCGCTTTTATCCCCCTCCCTCCTTCCCTCCCCCCTTCCTTTCTCCCTACGAACAATATTCTCTACATCCTCCTCTCCACACCCGAGTTATGGCACCCTCCTCCCTTGGCACCCCCTCCCCCTTGGCACTCCCTCCCTCCTTTCTCCCTCCTTTGATGTCATACCTGGATGCCTTTTGTTTCAAGTGCCCTTACTATCCACCTGTGGTACTTTTCAAGACAACAGTGCCCTTGCATACCCGACTATTTCGCCACACACACCTGATACTTTACATATATACAGTATATAAACAATGGTCGTCTAGATCATGGACTCTCTATACAGGTATAAGTCATTCAGACAATAGAGTCACCTGTGTGCATCCTCCTCAATATACACGTTTCTCCTCACCTGTTTCTACCACACACACACATATGGTCACCTGTACTCGTATAAGACCCGACCTTCAAAGACACCTGGTGTTTCAAAACCACGATATTCCTGAACCTAATTTACACATCTGCCTCTTCACTATACCCGCTACTCATTACACTTGGCTGTTAACATCGCCAGCCCTCTACACATCTACTCCCGGCACCACCAGGCCTCTACACCTGCACTCCAACACACCAGTAACCAGAGCGTCACGCACAGCGGTTCTTTATTCTTCCCAGAAGAGGTAGATCGATTGTGCTGTTCCTCGCTGATTACATATGCAAGTCGACGAGACGGCGACAGTATGTCTACATGGTGCGTCTACCAGCAGGTGTGTCTACAGAACACTGTCGAAATACAAGTCTACACAGCGCGTGTCTATAGAAGTATTACTGTCAATAAAGCGTGCCTACACAGAACTGAACCTCTACACCTCTACAAAGGTCTGTGTGTCAGTGTAGGAGTGTGTTTATTAAGTTGTTCCAACATGCGAACATCTGAGCGTCTACTAAAGAGTGGAGTGACGAGAAGTGGCTCTACACAGTGCCTCAGGGGTGCCATAGTGCCGTGGCTGGCAGGTTCTCGCTTCGCAAAGTTAGAGTCTCTGGCGAGTGTCACGGCTTAGGGTGCAACTATACAGTCAACTTCTTCCGCACCATTTGCCACCTGCCCGGCCACCAGTTCCTTAATTAATTGGCGACCTGAATGTAAATCGATTAGCGGATCGTGTACCAAGGGGTAATGGTTAAGTCACTGCGACTAACCAGTTGTCCGGTGATCCTGGGTCAACCTTAACATCATGGTCCACAGTTTGTCCACAAATGCTGGCTGTTGTGTCACCGGCAAATTCTACATCTGTTTGTGGAATAGGTGTTCAAGGCCGGCCGGTAGGTAGGTAGGTAGGCGTGTGCGTCAGCCATTGTTTTGCGTGTCATTTTCTATTAGTAATCTTAGTAGCCATGGTACCAGTTTCAACTAGTTCATACATCCATGTTTCAGCTGCACTGTTAACCACGCCCCGGTGGTGGTGCAGTCATTAGCGGGGGTCTCGGGTCAACACACGCTCAAGGATAGTCAAGGCAGTGTCGTCACCAGTGCCTGTACTGTATATACTACTAAAATACATATAAACTTATTTTTGTAATATAGTGACTCACCCAACACCTTTAAGTGGAGTAACTATCTGTAATCATAAGTCAACAACACCATGTGTTCTGACCTCACTAGGGGCAAGGTCACGGCAGGGTTAGCTCCGGAGGGATAATTATCAGATATGGCCAGAGCAAGGTGCGGTCTTGGGTATGAGAGTTTGGTGACCAAACTGGAGTGGTCCACTGAAGAATTGGCGAAGGTCAAGTTGGAGAACTTGAAATTAAGGGAAGAGCTGGCGATGTTAAAAGGAGAGGCTGGACGAGTAAAGCCAGTGGCTGACGAAAAATCAAGCGAGTGGAAAATTGTGAGTAGTGGGAAGACAAAGCTTTTGGTGAAGAAGCACACCAAGGATACGACAACAACGACAACAACAGCTAAGTGTACCAACCCGTTCAGTCCCTTGATAGACGAATTGGACGTTAGTACAGTCAGGGACAGGGATGACAAGGAAGGTATAAAAACTTTAATTGTTGGTGACTCACAGGTAAGGTACATGGACAGGGCCTTTTGTGGTAAAAACAAAAATAGGATGAGGGTGTGTTTGCCAGGAGCTGGGGTGGGGGATATAATTGACAGGATGGACAATATCTTGTCTGGTAATGGGAACAAACCCATTATCTGCCTCAGTGCAGGAGGCAATGATATTGGCCGGTGTAGGAGCGAGGAGCTTCTTGATAAGTTCAAGGCAGCCATAGATCGTATTAGGACTAAGGGAGGGATCCCTATCATATGCGGTGTCCTGCCTAGAAGGAGAGTTGGCAGTGAATGGTTGTCAAGGGCAGTTGGTGTTAACGACCGTCTTGACAGATATTGCAAGTCAATATCAGTCCCATTCATTGACAACTGGGACAACTTCTATGGCAGAAGGGACCTTTATGCTAGGGATGGGGTGCACCTGTCTAGGGATGGAGTAGCAACCCTGGCTGGGGCTCTAGAGGGGGCAGTTCAAAAGATATCGAAGTCTTTAAACTGCTAAGAGAACATAGGGGCACGGGGGTGGAGGAGACTGCAGTGGGAGCGGGTAAACAAGGCGAAAGATTACAGGGAAATAGTGTTAGGAATGATGACATAACTAAATTAGACAGGGAGTTTAAAACTAAACGCGGTAAGGGAAGGACTCAGAACACGACTAACTTAAATGTATATTACGCGAACAGTAGAAGTATGAGAAACAAAATGGATGATATTAGGGCCTTGGTATGTACAGAAGAAATCGATATAATTGCATTCACTGAAACATGGATCAACCTAGACACACGTGAATTACCAGTCGAATACCAAATTGCGGGTTACAAACTGTTCCATACCGATAGGCAGACCAGGAAAGGAGGCGGAGTAGCAATCTATGTTAGGGATAATCTGAAGTGTGAAATAAATAAGGAAATAAAAACTGAGAGGAATACAGAAACAATTTGGATAGAATTAAGCGACGGTCGGGAAAATTAATCACAGGAGTAATATATAGACCCCCCAATCTTGACAGAGTCAATGAGCGACTTATCTGGGATGAAATGCGCAGGGCTTCCATACACAACAAAGTCTGTATAGTAGGCGACTTTAACCTTGGCCAAATAGATTGGACCGACCTTACGGGAAACTCAGAATCAGAGGATTTTCTCGAGACGATCCAGGACTGTTTCCTAAGTCAACATATAACCGAACCCACACGGGGTAATAATATATTGGATTTAGTTTTGTCAAACAGAGAAAACCTCATTAGCAATGTCGAGGTAGGGAACGAACTTGCAAACAGCGATCACAAAGAAATTCGATTCCAGTTAGATTTTCAGGGCAGACGTAAGGAAAATTCCACTAAAGTACCAGATTTCAGAAGGGCAAACTTTGACAGTTTAAAGAGGCAGCTAAGAGAGGGGGTGTCGCGCTTGGCCGTGAACCTGACAGATGACACCGACCTGATAACGAGATCTGAGATTGCCGAGTTCCACGACAATTTAAATAGTGAGTTACTTAATGCACAAAGGCAGAACATACCATACAAAAAACTCAGATCAAACAACAATGACCCTAAATGGATAAATAATTATTTAAAGAACATCATTGGCCAAAGGAAGGCTATAGGTAGAAGGATAAATCGTGGCGAAATTCACCTCCGGGACTATTATAGGGTATTGGCGAGTAGGGTTAAAACCGAGATAAGGAAAGCAAAGAGGAATAATGAGGTAAGGATAGCAAGGGAGGCAAAGACAAACCCCAAAGGATTCTACCAAATGTACCAAACTAAAACACGAGAAAAGATTGGACCAATACGGTCAGACTCCGGCGAGCTCACTGATAACGACGGGAGAAATGAGCAATAATTTGAATAAATATTTTTCAACAGTTTTCACCAGCGAAAATTTAAACATGATACCCGAGGCACCGACTCTATTCAGAGATAGTGAAGAAAACAAATTAAGTGAGATAGTAGTGACTAGTAAACGATGTTAGTAAGCAAATAGACAAACTAAAGCCTAATAAGTCACCTGGTCCCGATGAGATATTTGCCAGAGTATTAAAGGAATGTAAGGAAGAGCTTAGTATGCCCTTAGCAAAGTTGTTTAACATGTCCTTAAAAACAGGTGTAGTACCAGAATCCTGGAGGATAGCGAATGTAATACCGATCTTCAAGAAGGGGGATAGATCACTATCCTCTAACTACCGCCCAATCAGTCTAACATCAATAGTAGGCAAATTACTGGAAGCAATCATTTCAAACTCTATTCGAAATCACCTGGAGAAGCACAGATTGATCAATGATTCCCAGCATGGCTTCACAAGCGGACGTTCTTGCCTAACTAATCTATTAACATTCTTTTCATCAGTTTTCGAATCAGTGGACGAGGGGCACAATTATGATGTGGTATATCTCGACTTTAGCAAAGCCTTCGACAGAGTACCCCACGAAAGACTAATTAGAAAGGTAGAAGCTCATGGCATCAAAGGTGACATCCTTAAATGGATTAGGGCGTGGTTACAGGACAGGAAACAGCGAGTGAGCATTAACGGCACTAAGTCCCATTGGAGCAACGTCACAAGTGGAGTTCCCCAAGGCTCAGTACTTGGACCATTATTGTTTATTATATACATAAACGACATAGATATCGGCATAGACAGCAACATAAGTAAATTTGCTGATGATACTAAAATAGGACGTGTTATCAAATCTGACGAGGACTCGGCAAAACTACAGGAGGATCTAAACAAATTTTTCGAATGGTCTGAAAAATGGCAGATGAAATTCAACATTGACAAATGTAAAGTACTCAGTATAGGGAATGTAAACAGGGAAACCAGATACCAGATGAACAACGATGCCATAGAGAAATCCGACTGCGAGAGAGATTTAGGAGTAATGATAAGTAGGAACCTTAAGCCAAGTAAACAATGTGTTTTTGCTCGTAACAAGGCTAATAAAGTACTTGGGTTCATACAAAGGAGTGTTAGTTACAAGACTAGCGAGGTCATCCTAAAACTGTATCTTGCTCTGTGAGACCACACCTGGATTACGCAGTCCAGTTCTGGTCACCGTATTACAGAATGGATATAGAATCCTTGGAAAGAATCCAGAGGAGAATGACAAGACTAATCCCGGGTATCAGGAACCTTGAGTATAGAGACAGGTTAAAGCATCTTAATTTGCACTCCCTTGAGAGACGTAGAGCGAGGGGCGACCTGATAGAGGTGTATAAATGGAAGGCAGGGCTAAACAAAGGGGACATTACAAAGGTACTCAAATTATCCAACCAGGAGCGAACTCGTAACAATGGTTTTAAATTGGACAAATTTAGATTTAGGCGTGAAATAGGTAAACACTGGTTTGGAAACAGAGTAGTGGATGAATGGAACAAGTTACCAAATATCATCATTAACTCGAATACGCTGAATTGCTTCAAACATAGGTTGGATGCTCATATGAGCAATAGGGGTTGGGTGTAAACGGGAAAATAATATGTCCCTAAGCTCTCCTCCTCCCCCCTGAACTAACATATCACCCTTAAGAGCTCACCTCCCATTACTTTCTCCCTCAATCTAATGTACCATGAAATCCCCCCTTCCCTCCCTCTACGAACCTCCCATGACCCAATCACTGAGACTCCCCCGACCTCCTTCTTCCGTACACTCACTGCTCCTTCCTCCTCCCGTACACTCACTGCCCCTTCCTCCTCCCGTACACTTACTGCCCCTCCCATCTCCCGTACACTCACTGCCCCTTCCTCCTCCCGTACACTTACTGCCCCTCCCATCTCCCGTACACTCACTGCCCCTCCCTCTTCCCGTACACTCACTGCCCCTCCCTCCTCCCGTACACTCACTGCCCCTTCCTCCTCCCGTACACTTACTGCCCCTCCCATCTCCCGTACACTCACTGCCTCTCCCTCTTCCCGTACACTCACTGCCCCTCCCTCCTCCCGTACACTCACTGCCCCTCACCCCGTCAACAATATCACTTCCAATAACGAGACTAGACAATATAATTTGATCCCTCTGTCCGAGGCTGAGGCTATGGTACCACGGGAGGGAGGGAGGGAGGGAGGGAGGGAGAAAAAGGAAGAAGGGAGGGAGGGATAGAAGGCAGATACCATGAGTGGGAGGGATGAGAGTAGGGATGGGGATAGATGGGAAGAAGGGATAAAGGCAGGATGGAGGAAAGGAAAAGAGAAAGGGAGAACCGAGAGGGAAGGGAGTATGACCTTCATCTATTAAATATTTCAAACTCATATGTTCCATCACTTGGGATTATTTACCTCCGAGTCCACAATATTTATCTAACCTAATTAAAATGTTTCTTTGTCTCGTTAATGTGAGTCTTCCTTTTTGTAGTCTGAGTGGCGGGTTGATTTAGGTCAGGTTCAGGTAAGGGCTGGTTGATTTAGGTCAGGTTCAGGTAAGGGCTGGTTGATTTAGGTCAGGTTCAGGTAAGGGCTGGTTGATTTAGGTTAGGTTCAGGTAAGGGCTGGTTGGGTTGGGTTGTGTTGGGTTGGGTTGGGTTGGGTTGGGCATGGTAGGGTATGGTAGGGTAGGGTAGGGTAGGGTTGGGTTGGGTTGGGTTGGGTTGGGTTGGGTTGGGCTGGGCATGGTTGGGTAAGGTAGGGTTAGGTTGGGTTGGGTAGGGTTGGGTAGGGTTAGGTAGGGTTAAGTTGGGTTGGGTTGGGTTGGGCTGGGCTGGGCATGGTAGGATAGGGTTAGGTTGGGTTGGGTAGGGTTGGGTTGGGCATGGTAGGGTATGGTAGGGTAGGGTAGGGTAGGGTAGGGTAGGGTTGGGTTGGGTTGGGTTGGGTTGAGTTGGGTTGGGTTGGGCTGGGCTGGGCATGGTAGGATAGGGTTAGGTTGGGTTGGGTAGGGTTAGGTAGGGTTAAGTTGGGTTGGGTTGGGTTGGGCTGGGCTGGGCATGGTAGGATAGGGTAGGGTAGGGTAGGGTAGGGTTGGGTTGGGTTGAGTTGGGTTGGGTTGGGCTGGGCTGGGCATGGTAGGATAGGGTTAGGTTGGGTTGGGTAGGGTTGGGTAGGGTTAGGTAGGGTTAAGTTGGGTTGGGTTGGGTTGGGCTGGGCTGGGCATGGTAGGATAGGGTTAGGTTGGGTTGGGTAGGGTTGGGTAGGGTTAGGTAGGGTTAGGTAGGGTTAAGTTGGGTTGGGTTGGGTTGGGTTGGGTTGGGTTGGGTTCGGCTGGGCTGGGCATGGTAGGGTATGGTAGGGTAGGGTTAGCTGGTCCCTGAAGATTATCTCCCCCTCCAAACCCAAAACCTCGAGCAATAACTCCATACAAACATGCCCAACTCTCCTCCTCCTCCTCCAAAGTTGCCAATCATCATCACTACCATCATCATCATCATCACCATAAATCATCACCCTTATGAACACCACCACCACCACCATTATAATGACAACCACCACTACCACCATCACCACCACCACCACCATTATAATGACAACCATCACCATCACCACCACTACCACCATCACCACCATACGACCCAATCACCCATGTCACTTCCCCTTAATTCCATCCCGGGCTTCCCCAATATCACCTCCCTCCTCACTCCATCATCCCGAGTCAATCATCCATCAGCCTTTCTGTCCCTCCCTCTCACCTAACCTCGTTCCTGGGGGGGGGGGGGGGGGGGGGGGGGTGCAGAAGTCTCGGTGAGGAGGGGGTGCAGAAATCTCGGTGAGGGGGGTGCAGAAGTCTCGGTGAGGGGGGTGCAGAAGTCTTGGTGAGGGGGGTGCAGAAGTCTCGGTGAGGGAGGGAGGGTGCAGAAGTCTCGGTGGGGGGGGGGGGGGGGTGGGGTGCAGGAGTCTCGGTGAGGGAGGGGGGTGCAGAAGTCTCGGTGAGGGAGGGAGGGTGCAGAAGTCTCGGTGAGGGGGGGTGCAGAAGTCTCGGTGAGGGAGGGAGGGTGCAGAAGTCTTGGTGAGGGGGGTGCAGAAGTCTCGGTGGGGGGGGGGGGTGCAGAAGTCTCGGTGAGGGAGGGGGGTGCAGAAGTCTCGGTGAGGGAGGGGGGTGCAGAAGTCTCGGTGAGGGGGGTGCAGAAGTCTCGGTGAGGGGGGTGCAGAAATCTCGGTGGGGGGGGGGTGCAGAAGTCTCGGTGAGGGTTTTAAGTCGTTTGGGTGGTGCTCACATTTCTAATCACTATCGTTATTACTTGTTATTATTGTATATACTATTATTATTATTGTTACTACTACTACTACTACTACTTTTTTTTTTTTCTTTTTTCTTTTTTAAAAACGTGGCCTCCAGCCTCCCCCAATAGCCACACCTTCGCCACCATTTATTTACCTTAATATTAAATATCCTAATACATAAGAAGCTATCCTATCTGTGTTAAATTAGTTGAGCCGCAGATCCATGCGGCATTCAGTGACTGTAGCCTCATAGTCAATATCTACAGCAGTTGTCGGAGTAGGGGCAGAAGCTCTCGTTCCCCTGAGGCAGAGCAAAGCCGACCGAAGGAGAGAGAAGGACAGTCGACATCTCATCCAGGCTGTGACGTAACTTCTGGGCTGCTGCTTCTGTTCGGAGATCAGCTCCGCAAGTCTGGCGTAGAAACATCTTGCACTTGGGCCCATCCCACCAGAGGTTGTGAACACTAGAGGAGTGAAGCTGCCTTGATCAACATTTTGAATTCTCTCCCCATATGCCCTTCTCTTGTCGTTCTCATTCCTCCTATGCGCAGCATCGAGAGCTAGGTTACGGTGACAAACGGCCATGGGATCAAAAATCCTGATGTCGAAGAAAGCTCGCTGTCCCCGCGTCCAGAATCCTCGAGCACTGACGTCCACAAGGGCTTCGTTAGATGTGTTTGAAGTCCTGTGTTGGAGGATCTCGCCATCAAGTGGAAGGAGGGTCGGTTCTACCATGACGTCCCGGCAGATTTCCTTCAACATATTTGCTGTGAGATCCCTTACCTCGTCATGCCTCATGCATATGAAGCCCCCCTTCTTGCAAACCATGGCGTGATCGCCATCATAGGAATAGCCACACACGCATTGGGAGGGCAAACCATCTACTGGCCAACCGTACCTTAGAGCAATGGCATCTGTAAATTCTTGTTTGTTAAGGCTGAAACCATTTGCCCTTATCGGTAACGTAGTTAACCAGTTCGAGGCGCCCACCTCCTGCGCTATAGCTACTTTATTTGTCAAATTTTCTGGAACCTGTAGCAATAGTTGCTGCAACATGTCATTTTGGCAGTGCTGCCGATCTGTTGTAATGGACCTACGGATCTTATTAACTTCGCTGGTGTCCACTTCCCCTGTTGCATTCTGGGCTATTATGTGGTCAGTGAGGGCTGCCGTGAGCTTAAGTGAATTTTGATGTTCAGAGTCAGCAATCTCCTCTGGATTAGTTAGTCCCATCCCTCCCAGTCTTGGTGGAAGTGCAAGAAGTGTTCTTTCTACTGGGGTTAAGTCGTGGTGTTTCACTAGTGTGGGAATGAACTTGACACTGATTGCTTCTTCCAAAGGGTGGAGGAGCGGTCGGATCTCAGGGATGGTACGCATCAGGTAGTTCCAACGATGCTTGACTCCATGTGTGAATGCTGCAAAGGCCGCATGTGGCTCTGTGTTAGCAATCTCCGATAGAGCATGGATTTCGCTAACCCACTCATTCACCTTTCCCCCTACGTACTGGGTCTTGAAGTCCGTAGTGCCAATTACTGCGCCTAGATGTCTTTGGCCGTCCTTAGTTATTTTGACCTCACTTTCGCCGAAAACCTCCACAGCCCGATCATAATGATCTGGCTTCACGATGAGGAAGGATTTGCTGGCGTTTGGGTGGTACCCTATTTGTGGACCTCGCGATGTTACCAGGTCCCACCACTTTTTGATGTCCTCCACTTTTCCTGCTCCTGTGAGGTCATCAGCATATGCCACTTGTTTGACCCTAGTTGTTTCATACTTTATTTCTTGTTGGAGCACTGATAGGCCTATTGCATACATTGCCATTGCAACGGGGTCCCCCTGTGTTGTTCCCTCGGTCGACTTTAGGATGGTATCACCTCGTAGAGCCTTGTTGTTTACTATGTAGAGGTCTGAAGGATTCCTATACGAATTTTCAACATACATCGCAAAGCTAGGACACTTGATCTTGATGTTGTGCAGTGCCGCCTTGCGGTTAACTACTACTACTACTACTATTACTACTCAATACAATAAGTATTTCAATTCCATCACCGTCTCCTTTCGCTAACTGCAACACCATACTCGTTACCTCCTTCCTCATCACCATGGACACCACATCACCTCCGTCATCACCATACTGCCCCCCCCCCCCCAACAACAGCCCGGAGCCCAAGTCAGACTCCGCATAAGGTAGGACAGTCAATACCTGTTTAAATATTCCGTCGAGTCGTGCAGGTCACTATCAGAGGCTGACCACCGTCCTCCTCCTCCGCGATGGCAATAGATAATAACCCCAACCAACAGACATTAAATAAAATTATCCAACCAATGCTCCAAGTTCTACTGTGGGACGAAACTCCGCCAAAGCAGCCAAAAAGTCCACCAAACTAGCCACAAATTATGCCAAACTAGCCAATAATTGCGTCAAACCAGCCAAAAAGTCCGCCAAGTTTGCAAAAAAAAAAAAAAAAAGAAAAAAAAAAGCCATCTAAAAAAAAAAGTCCGCCAAACCAGTCAATTTCAAGTAAATGCTGTCAGATAAAACTCCTCCAATACAGCAAAAAACATCCGCCAAATTAGCCAATCTCAAGTTCTTAAGATAAAACACGAAGATCTGAGACGAGCGAAGGTAGTCCACAACTGGTCATGGCTGCGTTAGTGCCGAGTGGACGTAATGATCGGCTCTATACAGGGTGAGGCATAACTCGTTTTACCGATGGCATATATTATTTTCGCGACAAATGTTCTCGGTAATGCGACTTGTGCGACACCCTGTATAGTGAGGCAGAAAAAATATAACCTCCCTCACGTAAAGACACACAATCAGTCTCTCAGTCGGGAAGGCTTAGATTAATTAAGTAAGGTTAGGTTAGGTTCGACTAGTCTTAGGAGAGGTTACGTAAAGAGATGGATGAGGTGTAGGGAAAGATGGATGGTGTGTGTGGGGGAAGATGGATGATGTGTGTGGGGGAAGATGGATGGTGTGTGTGGGGGAAGATGGATGGTGTGTGTGGGGGAAGATGGATGATGTGTGTGGGGGAAGATGGATGATGTGTGGGGGAAGATGGATGCTGTGTGGGGGGAGATGGATGGTGTGTGGGGGAGATGGATGGTGTGTGGGGGAGATGAATGGTATGTGGAGGAGACGGATGGTGTGTGGGGGAGAAGGATGGTATGTGGGGGAGATGGATGGTACGTGGGGGAGACGGATGGTGTGTGGGGAGTAGATGGATGGTGTGTGGGGGAGACGGATGGTGTGTGGGGGAGAAGGATGGTGTGTGGGGGGAGATGGATGATGTGTGTAGGGGAGATGGATGATGTGTGTAGGGGAGACGGATGGTGTGTGGGGGAGATGGATGGTGTGTGGGGGAGACGGATGGTGTGTGGGGGAGAAGGATGGTGTGTGGGGGGAGATGAATGATGTGTGTAGAGGAGATGGATGGTGTGTGTAGGGGAGATGGATGGTGTGTGGGGGAAGATGGATGATGTGTGTGGAGGGAGATGGATGATGTGTGGGGGAGATGGATGGTGTGTGGGGGGAGATGGGTGATGTGTGTGGGGGAGATGGATGGTGTGTGGGGGAGATGGATGGTGTATGGGGGGAAGATGGATGGTGTGTGGGGGGGAAGATGGATGATGTGTGTCGGGGAGATGAATGGTGTGTGCGGGAAGATGGATGATGTGAGTGGGAGAGATGGATGATGCGTGTGGGGGAGATGGATGATATGTGGGGGAGATGGATGATGTGTGAGGGGGAGATGGATGATGTGTGTGGGGAAGATGGATAATGTGTGTGAGGGAGATGGATTATGTGCGGGGGGAGATGGATGGTGTGTGGGGGGAGATGGATGATGTGTGGGGGAGATGGATGGTGTGTGGGGGGAGATGGATGGTGTGTGGGGTGAGATGGATGGTGCGTGGAGTGAGACGGATGATGTGTGTTTCGAAGATGGATGGTGTGTGGGGGGAGACGGATGGTGTGTGGGGTGAGACGGATGGTGTGTGTGGGGGAGACGGATGGTGTGTGGGGTGAGACGGATGGTGTGTGTGGGGGGAGATGGATGATGTGTGTGGGGGAGATGGATTATGTGTGGGGGGAGATGGGTGATGTGTGTGGGAGAGATGGATGGTGTGTGTGGGGAAGATGGATCATGTGTGTGGGGGAGATGGATGATGTGTGCGGAGGGAGATGGATGATGTGTGGGGGAGATGGATGGTGTGTGGGGGGAGATGGGTGATGTGTGTGAGGGAGATGGATGGTGTGTGGGGGAGATGGATGGTGTGTGGGGGGAGATGGATGGTGTGTGGGGGAGATGGATGATGTGTGTGGGGGAGATGGATGGTGTGTGTGGGGGAGATGGATGGTGTGTGGGGGAAGATGAATGATGTGTGTGGGGGAGATGGATGGTGTGTGGGGGAGATGGATGGTGTGTGGGGTGAGACGGATGGTGTGTGATGGGAAGATGGATGATGTGTGTGGGGGAGATGGATGATGCGTGTGGGGGAGATGGATGATATGTGGGGGGAGATGGATGATGTGTGTGGGGGAGATGGATGGTGTGTGTAGGGAAGATGGATGATGTGTGTGGGGGGAGACGGATGGTGTGTGGGGGAAGATGGATGATCTGTGTGGGGGAGATGGATTATGTGTGGGAGGAGATGGGTGATGTGTGTGGGGGAGATGGATGGTGTGTGGGGGGAGATGGATTATGTGTGGGGGGAGATGGGTGATGTGTGTGGAGGAGATGGATGGTGTGTGTGAGGAAGATGGATGATGTGTGTGGTGGGAGACGGATGGTGTGTGGGGGAAGATGGATTATGTGTGGGAGGAGATGGATTATGTGTGAGAGGAGATGGGTGATGTGTGTGGGGGAGATGGGTGATGTGTGTGGGGGAGATGGATGGTGTGTGGGGGGAGATGGATGATGTGTGTGGGGGGAGATGGATGATGTGTGTGGGGGAGATGGATGATGTGTGTGGGGGAGATGGATGGTGTGTGGGGGAGATGGATGGTGTGTGGGGGAGACGGATGGTGTGTGGGGTGAGACGGATGGTGTGTGGGGTGAGACGGATGGTGTGTGTGGGGGGAGACGGATGATGTGTGTGAGGGAGATGGATGGTGTATGGGGTGAGATGGATGGTGTGTGGAGTGAGACGGATGATGTGTGTTTGGAAGATGGATGGTGTGTGGGGGAGACGGATGGTGTGTGGAGTGAGACGGATGATGTGTATTTCGAAGATGGATGGTGTGTGGGGGGGGGGGGGGAGACGGATGATGTGTGTTTGAAAGATGAATGGTGTGTGGATAAGGTCATCTGATCCCTTAATAAATTTATCTCTGGGGCCGACCACTGCCTGAAGGAGACAGCACCAATCATCGTCATGGAGAAACGACCGTCAGGAATTACCCCCCTGCCCCCGTCACCTAACTCACCCCCCTGCGTTAAGTGACACTGGACGAGGGAGGGGAGGGGGGGGGGGAGATGCTGTCCAGTAACCACTAAGTAATGTCATCAACAATCACCAAGTTAACTACCATAAGAACACCCAACGATACATTATTCAAGGTTAAATAATTCACAAAATAAATCCATAAACTGGAAATATTCACCTAAATGTTGTATTATATTCCAGGTCTTTTATAACTTATGACCGCTATATATAATACCAGTTGGCAGGATGGAGGGAACATATTGTATAACACAGCGTGACTCGCCTACCTCACCCTCAAATTTATTACCCTTCATAATATTAAACTATATATATATATTTCTCGGTAAAAGTTTTAAAAACGAGAAATTTGGATGCCATATTAGCTCAAAAAGGTTCTTAGTTAATTATCTTACATCACAAAATTCCTTAAATAATGATAAAAACTTTTAACATTACAAAATACATCTGGCTGAGAATTAATTGCATTTTATCCAAATAAATCAACGGGAGATTTAGATGATATATTTTTGGTGGTGTCCGGGGAGGGGGCGAGGGGGGGGGGTGTTTGGTGAGAAGGGGGGGTGGGGTTGGCTGGGGGGTGGCGGGTCATTGGCTGACAGGAGTTTGGGGAAGGAGGGGTTTGGGGCAGGGCTTGAGGCGGGGCTTAGGGCGGGGATTGAAGCTTGAGGAGTAGCTTTGGGGAGGGGTGAGGGGGGAGGGGCAAACGGGAGGGGGCGGGCGAGAAGATATGGAGGCAAAAATTATCCAGAGAAACGAGTAATGAATGAGTAAGGGGAGCAGGAAGAGAAAGAGGAGGAGGCGAAGAAGAAAAACGAGGAGGTGAAGGAGAAGAAGAATAAGGAAGTGAAAGAGAAGGAAAATATGGAGGAGGAGGAGGAGGTAAGACAAGTGTGAAATATTTACTGATTATTTAACCCTTTGACTGTACTATTATCTTACTAAAGGGAAGACATCATGTAAACAAGGTGTTCATACACATAAAAGGACTAAGGGTTGGTACTGGAGGGGGCTGGCATCGTAGTGAAGGGACTGGCATCGTAGTGAAGGGACTGGCATCGTACTGAGGGGACTGGCATCGTAGTGAAGGGACTGGCATCGTAGTGAAGGGACTGGCATCGTAGTGAAGGGACTGGCATCGTACTGAGGGGACTGGCATCGTAGTGAAGGGACTGGCATCGTACTGAGGGGACTGGCATCGTAGTGAAGGGACTGGCATCGTACTGAGGGGACTGGCATCGTAGTGAAGGGACTGGCATCGTAGTGAGATGGCTAGCATTGTACTCAATAGGTTAAATAGTGCAGTAAAGCAAAAAAAAAAGAAAAAACTTATATAGTTAGAAATATAGAGATATGTAGGAAAAAATCAATACACACAAGGTGAACACAAGTCTGGACGGCAACAAGACTCGAAATATAGTATGATACAGTGGTCGAGTTAAGTGAGCATTTGAATAGAATTAATTAAGCAAGTTTATCAGGTCAAAGGTCAAAACAATCAGGAATGACCTTGGCCACCTTATTATCCCGGGCTAGACTTCACCTGCGGGTGCCGTAAAGAGATAAAATCCGCCAGGCTAACGAGTCGGCGGCCAGTGCCTGTGAGCAGCGAGGAGCGTGAATGGTCGTTAAGTTCGCCAGAACAAACGCCTCGTTCATTGGGGTAGTGATCGGAACCCCTCGTGGCCACGACGCAGAAGGCGGCAGGCGTGGAAGTGGCCATTTGCAAGATTACTGCACCATGAAGGTGAGGCTGGCCACCTCCCTCCTACTGCCCCCCCCCCAACTCTTGTAATAATCTTCCCTAATGATGAAAGATGAAGACGTGTCAATTTTTTTTTTGCCTGTACCATTTTTTAACTTTCGTTTGACAACATGTAAGTTAATGTGTTACTATCAACAAAAAGAGTTGTGAAGACGTGACTCATAAACATAATTTGGTGACCCCAGAAACGTGTGGTCATAGAAACTGATACTGATCCACCTTGTCTGGCGCCGGACTGACATCTGCAGGGAGCCCCCCCCCCCCCCCCAGGCAAGTAATCACATTAGGTGGTCTCAGGGGACGACCTTTAACAAACTGGTAATCTCTGGCCAGACGAGGTCCACCCACTCAAGGTCATCTGGGGGGAGCTGCTACAAGGACATGATGACCTGTCGTGTAGGACCACACCATCGATTATACACAGTTAGCTGCCCCTCCCTCAACACGCCCAATTTAGTATCTTGCTCAAAAAATCTCCTCAGTTACTACACAGATGAAATTTCTCTAGTTCCCGGTGGTTGAGAATCCGTCAAATGAACCCCATTAGTGTATCATGACCCCGTTCAGTAACACACTATGTCAACCTTCACAAGAAATCCTGTCGCTATCTTCAAAAAACAGCAAATAAAAACAAAACGTAAAAAAAAAACACTTGTTAAGTCTCCTGGGACCCAAACGCTTTAATATGTACCAACAAAGAATCCAATGAACTTACTCCCTTCACCTTACAAAAGCCCGGACGCTTCCCTCTCCTCCTCCTCTCCCTCCATTGAAACAAATTCCCATATAATATCACATGTTGTTGTTCCCGAATAAATCTGTATCGGTTCAATAAAGTCAGTCTCCTGTCAAATGAACCTGCATCGTCCCCAGAGACTCCCCCGTCAAACAAATTATTACAGCCTAGAGCAAGTCAGTCCCCAGTCAGTTTCAATAATGTCGGACACACTGGCGTTTCGGAATGCCTGCCTTCTTCCTGGCTCAACCTCCTCAACTCAGGCGACGATAGCTGCCCAACCTCTTCAACTCGGGCGACGATAGCTGCCCAACCTCCTCAACAAGGGCGATGATAGCTGCCCAACCCCCTCAACTCAGGCGACAATAGCTGCCCAACCTCTTCACCTCAGGCGACGATAGCTGCCCAACCTCTTCAACTCGGGCGACGATAGCTGCCCAACCTCCTCAACAAGGGCGATGATAGTTGCCCAACCTCCTCAACTCAGGCGACGATAGCTGCCCAACCTCCTCAACAAGGGCGATGATAGTTGCCCAACCCCCTCAACTCAGGCGACGATAGCTGCCCAACCTCTTCAACTCGGGCGACGATAGCTGCCCAACCTCCTCAACAAAGGCGATGATAGTTGCCCGACCTCCTCAACTCAGGCGACGATAGCTGCCCAAGCCCCTCAACTCAGGCGACGATAGCTGCCCAACCTCTTCAACTCAGGCGACGATAGCTGCCCAACCTCCTCAACTAGGGCGATGATAGTTGCCCAACCTCCTCAACTCAGGCGATGATAGCTGCCCAACCCCCTCAACTCAGGCGACGATAGCTACCCAACCCGACGATAGCTGCCCAACCTCCTCAACTAGGGCGATGATAGTTGCCCGACCTCCTCAACTCAGGCGACGATAGCTGCCCAACCTCTTCAACTCAGGCGACGATAGCTGCCCAACCTCCTCAACTAGGGCGATGATAGTTGCCCGACCTCCTCAACTCAGGCGACGATAGCTGCCCAACCTCCTCAACTAGGGCGATGATAGTTGCCCGACCTCCTCAACTCAGGCGACGATAGCTGCCCAACCCCCTCAACTCAGGCGACGATAGCTACCCAACCTCTTCAACTCAGGCGACGATAGCTGCCCAACCTCCTCAACTAGGGCGATGATAGTTGCCCAACCTCCTCAACTCAGACGACGATAGCTGCCCAACCTCCTCAATTCAGGCGACGATAGCTGCCCAACCTCCTCAACTAGGGCGATGATAGTTGCCCAACCTCCTAAACTAGGGTAACAATAGCTGCCCAACCTCCTCAACTCAGGTAACAATAGCTGCCCAACCTCCACAACTCAGGAAACGATAGCTGCCCAACCTCCTCAACTCAGGAGACGATAGCTGCCCAACCTCCTCAACTCAGGCGACGATAGCTGCCTAACCTCCTAAACTCAAGGAACAGTAGCTGCCCAACCTCCACAACTCAGGAAACGATAGCTGCCCAACCTCCTCAACTCAGGAGACGATAGCTGCCTAACCTCCTCAACCCAAGGAATAATAGCCACAATACTCTACCCTTACAAACACTACCAATCTGCTTAAAGCCCTCTCCCACTCTCTGCCCTCTCTCACCTCTCACCCTCTGTCCTCTCTCACCTCTCACCCTCTCTCACCTCTCACCCTCTGCCCTCTCTCACCTCTCACCCTCTGCCCTCTCACCCTCTGCCCTCTCTCACCCACTGCCTTCTCTCATCCTCTGCCCTCTCCAACCCTCTCCAATCCTCTGCCCTCTCCCACTCCCTGCCCTCTCCCACCCAATCCCTCAACCCTCTCCCATATTTTCCCAGGGTGACGCACCAATAAGTCATATGAGTTCAACTTTCAGCCTCACGAACAATTATTCAATCTCAAGTCGGTTCACCTCCTCTTGTTTACATTTTATCCCCCGTCGAGTTTCTCTTCTTCGTATATTGAGATTTTTTTATGTGAATTTTATAGTTGTCATTGTTTATCATATTCTCTCTCTCTCTCTCTCTGTCTTCCCTTTTCTTCCTCTATCACTTTCCTTCTCTCTTTTTCCTCTATCGCTTTCTTTCTTTCTCGCTTTCCTTCTGATCTCTCTTTCTTTCCTTCCCCTTTCTCACTTTCTCTTTCCTACCTCTCTTTCTCTCTCTCTCACACTAACAATAGACATTTCCCTCCTTCTCCACCCCCCTCATCACCCCTACTCGACCCTTTTCTCCTCTCCATACACCTTCTCCCCCCCCACACTTGCCCCCCTCCCCTCCCATCATCACCCTTTCCCCTTCAATGTCCAATAATTTCATTAAACATCCAATTATTTTCCTCATCCCCTATCCCATAATACCCCAATCTCTTCCCCACGCTCCATAATACCCCAATCTCTTCCCCACGCTCCATAATACCCCAAGCTCTTCCCCACGCTCCATAATACCCCAATCTCTTCCCCACGCTCCATAATACCCCAATCTCTTCCCCACGCTCCATAATCCCTTCCCGATTTGGTACTACAACGGGAAAACCTTGAGCCGTCTGCAAGTTTCCGGAGTGGGGAGGCAGATCACCCCGTCTTCATTATCTCCCTATCACATTACCTAAGTATCTCCCCACCATCTAAGTATCTCCAAATCTCCCCATCACCAAAGTATTTCCCCATCGCCTAATTATCTCCCCATCACCAAAGTATCTCCCCCCATCTAAATTTTCTCCCCATCACATTACCTTAGTATTTTCCCATCACTTAAGAATCTCCCCATCAAACATCACCTAAATACCTTCCCATCATGTTACTTTTTTTTGTTTTTTTTTTACAGGTATTAGCCCACCCAGGACACAGGTCACTGACCCACATCGGGGCCTGGGGGCGAAAATGTAATAATAATAATAATAATAATAATAATAATAATAATAATAATAATAATAATCCGTAGTAAATAAAATATATAATGAACAATACAAAATTGAGAATAAAATGATAAATTAATAATGATAATAATAATAATAATAATAATAATAATAATAATAATAATAATGATAATAATAATAATAATAATAATAATAATAATAATAATAATAATAATAATAATAATAATAATAATAATAATAACACTGAAATAATAATAATAACAATAATAATAAATACACAAGTGAAAAAAAAGAGAAACAATATATGTGTGTTGTGTTGTCAATAGAAAGTGAAACAATTGAGAGCCTACAATTGTGTGTAAATGAGGCAGAAAGTCAGATTAGCAACCTGGAACTTGGTCACAATTTTCGTGATGCTTCCAATATCTTCCCAGGCGGTAGTACTGTACATCCCTGTTTGATAGCTGCCTACTACCTATGAATGTCTTTCTCCATAAATTAATCTCACTAATGACTTTTCTTCTATCTTTCCTCAGACGCTCCAGCCAGGCAACACCACATCCCCTTATTCGTAATCTCGCCTTGACTGCACATGCGAATATTAACTCTTGAATATATTTACATGCAAATTAGATATTAGATGGCCGGCGTCTTATTCTGATGAGGCGTGTGTTAAGATACCGCTTGAGTACAGACAGACAGACAGGCAGGCAGGAAGGCAGGCAGGCAGGCAGGCAGGCACACACAGAGTTATCATTAAATTCTATCTCCTTCATCAATATCGAGGCGACATTTTCAAGGTCTCATCACCTCAACATTTAACAGGGTGAGTCACCATTGTCACCATATACCTCAAGCTGGTGATTTATTACCCGTCAACCCACATTAATCAATAAGTGGATAATTAGTTGTCTACGTCAATCGCCAATCTCTTCCCATTTATCAGTCAATCAAGGTGACCATAAGGTTGGCGATCACGGCCCTCCACTCGGTCAGGGAGAGGGCACTAGAGCCGTGAGTGCCATTGTAATTATCAACTCAAAGTGCCAGTCGGGTGCCAAGATAAAAGTCAGTAATCATAACCTGAGCTGAGAAGGACTAAAGTTACTAAACATTCGCCACCACGTCATCTGAGGACTCAACACTCGCCACCACGTCAGCTGAGGACTAAACACTCGCCACCACGTCATCTGAGGACTCAACACTCGCCACCACGTCATCTGAGGACTAAACACTCGCCACCACGTCATCTGAGGACTCAACACTCGCCACCACGTCAGCTGAGGACTAAACACTCGCCACCACGTCATCTGAGGACTCAACACTCGCCACCACGTCATCTGAGGACTAAACACTCGCCACCACGTCAGCTGAGAAAATTGAAAATGTATTTTAGTTTTCGTTGGTTTCGCTTTCTTCGCTACTTTAAATTTTCAAGGTGTAGCTTCACCCAAGACATGACACAAATTGTTCTGTTTTTCTCCAATTTTTTCTATATATATATATATATATATATATTTTTTTTTTTAACCTAATCCTTAACGGCACTCGTGTTGACCTTATCATGGCTAGTGCTGACCTTACCGTTGCTTGGAGGGAAACTTTACCGAGGCTTGGAGGGTGACCTTACCGAGGCGTGGAGGGTGACCTTACCGAGGCTTGGAGGGTGACCTTATCGAGGCGTAGAGGGTGACCTTACCGAGGCTTGGAGGGTGAACTTACCATGGCTTGAAGGATGACCTTACTGGGGCGTGGAGGATTACCTTACCGAGGCGTGGAGGGTGACCTTACCGAGGCGTGGAGGGTGACCTTACCGAGGCTTGGAGGGTGAACTTACCATGGCTTGGAGGATGACCTTACCATGGCTTGGAGGATGACCTTACCGAGGCGTGGAGGGTGACTAGCGGCCACTCAGCTTCAAGTGTTAATAATAAGTAAGATATGATACCTTGAGAGGCTCGGGGCGCCCACCTCTCGTTATCTACATAACGGAACAGCAACGTGAACAACGCTTATATTTACCGTGTATAACTGTGGCGTGTAATTACCGTGTAAAACTGTGGCGTGTAATTACCGCGTAAAACTGTGGCGTGTAATTACCGTGTATAACCCCCAAAATTGACTATTTGTCGCTTGTTACCAATAAACGACCATTTACCTGGCACACATTTTAATCCCGCCTGTACTGTATAAGCGTAAAATATTATCGTTTTAAAACACAACCTAGATATTTATACCGTCATAATATACATAAAAAAATGCGAGTTTTCTGGTCGTAGTGAAAATGTGACAAAAGGTTACTGCTGTGATTTACATGTTCCCAGGTATGTGTGTGTGTGGGGGAGGGGGGGGGGGGTATGGACATGCACATGGACATATACACGCACATGGACATATATACGCACATGGACATATACACGCACATGGACATATACACGCACATGGACATATACACACACATGCACATATACACACATATACGCACCAACCTTTTTCTGGTTTCCCACTCAATCTACCGCTACTCCTTCCCTTACCCTCTCTCTCACCTTCCCTCCTCCTCCTCCTCCTCCTCCTCCCTGGCCCTTCCCTCTATGTCTTAACAGTTCCAACGTTCCCTCCCCTTCAACCTAGACCCCTCCTCCTCTTCCTCCTCTTACCCCCCGTTTCCCTCGACCTGTCTCTCCCCTCATGACTCCTCCTTCCTCCTCCATGACACACATACCTCTCCATAATTTTTCCCTCCTCCTTTTCCCATGGCCATCCCTCCTCTCCCCCATGGCCCTACCTCCTCCTCTCCCGATGACCCCTTCCTACCCCATCTCCCTCCCCCCTCATACATTAACTACCATTAAAAACTACTGATCGTCATGTTTGTCTCGTAAATAACCAAAATAAAAGTGGCCTCCCAACCTAAGCTCTGTACCCGCGCCGCTTCACTCAGATTTTTCGACTGTTTTTGTGGACTAATGATGAAGCTTAATGTCTCGGAAAGGGAGGTGAGGGGGGGTAGTGGGAGAAGGCAGGAGAGGGGGAGGGTGGGGGAGGGCTCTAAGGAAGGTGGGTGGGAGAGGGCAATGGATGGGAGGGGGCCGATGATAGAGCTTTAGGGAGAAAAGTGGGTGGAGAGTTTTAGGGAGGGGCTCTAGGAAGGAGGGAGATTGAAAAAAGTTAGACAGGGTCACATCAGGTCATACAGAGTCACACCAAGTCATACCAGGTCACACAAGCTCGCACCAGGTCACAGCAAGTCATACAGGATTACACCAGGTCAAACCGGGATCACACTGGGTCGCGCCAGGGCCTCCCGTCAACTCAAGAACACTGTAAGGGACATTTTAAAGTGAAAGGAGGCCATCAGGGGCACGACGACTGACATAATGTCTATCTAAATTGGCTCGTTTTCTTCCGGGGGGGGAGGGGGTGGGGGGGGGGTGACTAAGACAATAATGAGGGGTGGAGGCTGGAGGGGGCGACCTTGATAAACACATGGCCCCTCACCGAAAAAATAATGATCAGTAAAGGTAATAGTTATTGTTGGAGGCCGGAGGAGGTGCTTAGTAAACAAATTATCCATTTTACCTATGATAGCCACAGTCAAGGTAAAACGTACAGGTAAATCGACGTACTGTGTGGAATCTTAATTACATGGCTACTCCTATTCAGTTTTCCGAGAACCGGTGAAGACGAAAGCTTGTTTTGCATCATTTACAACATGTTTACATAGACATTGTAAAGCTAAAGCCATAAATATATATACTGTGTAAAAAAAAAATCTCAATGGACACTGTTTTGAGCCATCCACGACCCAATGATGGGACATATATCATTCTCTCTCTTTAACCAATAGTTGTTACAGTTAATATATAAAAAAACAAACACAAATCAACTGTAAATAATATTATATACTTATCATTCAACGCTCCTCACATCAACAGTCAATAACTACACTGTTAAGAGAGATAAATAACACAGTGAGGACTTTAAACACGGGTCACTGTCAGAGCTGTACAGCGTCTTCCCTCACCAAGAACTCCAAGAACAATAATAATATAGAAGAGAGTCATGAGTAGGGAAGGGAGGGAGGGGGGAGGGAGGTGATTATGTTACTGAAAGACACACTACCATACACAATTTCAGGTTAAGTCATATATATGGAATTTACTAAGCAGACTCTATAGAATTTACGAAGCAGACCATAGAATTTATTAAGCAGACACTATAGAATTTACGAAGCAGACCATAGAATTTAAAAAGCAGACACTATAGATTGAACTAATAACCAATAAAGTTATAAAGAACATCCAAAATGGCATAAAAATCCACACAAAGACTCTCACTTAACCCAACCTAACCAGCTATGAGTACCACAGCCAGGGATAGTTGAAGGTACTGTACCATCAGCTACCTGTACCAAAGGGATAGTTGAAGGTACTGTACCATCAGCTACCTGTACCAAAGGGATAGTTGAAGGTACTGTACCATCAGCTACCTGTACCAAAGGGATAGTTGAAGGTACTGTACCATCAGCTACCTGTACCAAAGGGATAGTTGAAGGTACTGTACCATCAGCTACCTGTACCAAAGGGATAGTTGAAGGTACTGTACCATCAGCTACCTGTACCAAAGGGATAGTTGAAGGTACTGTACCATCAGCTACCTGTACCAAAGGGATAGTTGAAGGTACTGTACCGCTATCTACCTGTATCAAAGGGATAGTTGAAGGTACTGTACCATCAGCTACCTGTACCAAAGGGATAGTTGAAGGTACTGTACCATCAGCTACCTGTACCAAAGGGATAGTTAAAGATACCGTACCATCAGCTACCTGTACCAAAGGATAGTTGAAGGTACTGTACCATCAGCTACCTGTACCAAAGGGATAGTTGAAGGTACTGTACCATCAGCTACCTGTACCAAAGGGATAGTTAAAGGTACCGTACCATCAGCTACCTGTACCAAAGGGATAGTTGAAGGTACCGTACCATCAGCTACCTGTACCAAAGGGATAGTTGAAGGTACTGTACCATCAGCTACCTGTACCAAAGGGATAGTTGAAGGTACTGTACCATCAGCTACCTGTACCAAAGGGATAGATAAAGGTACCGTACCATCAGCTACCTATACCAAAGGGATAGTTGAAGGTACTGTACCATCAGCTGCCTGTACCAAAGGGATAGTTAAAGGTACTGTACCATCAGCTGCCTGTACCAAAGGGATAGTTAAAGGTACTGTACCATCATCTACCTGTACCAAAGGGATAGTTAAAGGTACTGTACCATCAGCTGTCTGTACCAAAGGGATAGTTGAAGTTACTGTACCATCAGCTACCTGTACCAAAGGGATAGTTGAAGGTACTGTACCATCAGCTGTCTGTACCAAGGGGATAGTTAAAGGCACTGTACCATCAGCTACCTGTACCAAAGGGATAGTTGAAGGTACTGTACCATCAGCTACCTGTACCAAAGGGATAGTTGAAGGTACCGTACCATCAGCTACCTGTACCAAAGGGATAGTTGAAGGTACTGTACCATCAACTACCTGTACCAAAGGGATAGTTGAAGGTACTGTACCATCAGCTACCTGTACCAAAGGGATAGTTAAAGGTACTGTACCATCAGCTGCCTGTACCAAAGGGATAGTTGAAGGTACTGTACCATCAGCTACCTGTACCAAAGGGATAGTTGAAGGTACTGTACCATCAGCTACCTGTACCAAAGGGATAGTTAAAGGTACTGTACCATCAGCTGCCTGTACCAAAGGGATAGTTGAAGGCACTGTACCATCAGCTACCTGTACCAAAGGGATAGTTAAAGGCACTGTACCATCAGCTGCCAGTACCAAAGGGATAGTTAAAGGTACTGTACCATCAGCTGCCTGTACCAAAGGGATAGTTAAAGGTACTGTACCATCAGCTGCCTGTACCAAAGGGATAGTTAAAGGTACTGTACCATCAGCTGCCTGTACCAAAGGGATAGTTGAAGGCACTGTACCATCAGCTACCTGTACCAAAGGGATAGTTAAAGGCACTGTACCATCAGCTACCTGTACCAAAGGGATAGTTAAAGGCACTGTACCATCAGCTGCCAGTACCAAAGGGATAGTTAAAGGTACTGTACCATCAGCTGCCTGTACCAAAGGGATAGTTGAAGGCACTGTACCGTCATCTACCTGTACCAAAGGGATAGTTAAAGGTACTGTACCATCAGCTACCTGTACCAAAGGGATAGTTAAAGGTACTGTACCATCAGCTGCCTGTACCAAAGGGATAGTTGAAGGCACTGTACCGTCATCTACCTGTACCAAAGGGATAGTTAAAGGCACTGTACCATCAGCTGCCAGTACCAAAGGGATAGTTAAAGGTACTGTACCATCAGCTGCCTGTACCAAAGGGATAGTTGAAGGCACTGTACCGTCATCTACCTGTACCAAAGGGATAGTTAAAGGCACTGTACCATCAGCTGCCAGTACCAAAGGGATAGTTGAAGGTACTGTACCGTCATCTGCCTGTACCAAAGGGATAGTTAAAGGCACTGTACCATCAGCTGCCAGTACCAAAGGGATAGTTAAAGGTACTGTACCATCAGCTACCTATACCAAAGGGATAGTTAAAGGTACTGTACCATCAACTACCTGTACCAAAGGGATAGTTGAAGGCACTGTACCATCAACAACCTGTACCAAAGGGATAGTTAAAGGCACTGTACCATCAGCTGCCAGTACCAAAGGGATAGTTGAAGGCACTGTACCATCAACTACCTGTACCCAAAAAACTAATATCTTGTAGAATATTATAGTGCTTATTAAGGTAGAGGATGTGATGAGGCCCCTACACAACCTTATGTATGTTACCTGTTTATCACCTGGGGCGGAGAGAAGAAGCGTTTGGACCTGAGAGAATCACTAGGAAGAGAATCACCAGAGAGAAAGTCGCCAAGAAGAGAATCACCAGGAATAAAGAGAATCACCAGATACTGAGAAATTACGAGAGAGAATCACCAGGAACTAAGAGCAACACCAAGAACAGAAAGAATCACAAGGGACTAAAAGAATCACCAAGAACTAAAAGAATCACCAGGAACTAAAAGAATCACCAGGAACTACAAGAATAACCAGGAATTACAAGAATCACCAGGAACTACAAGAATCACCAGGAACTAAAAGAATCACCAGGAACAAAAATAATCACCAGGAACTAAAAGAATCACCAGGAACTACAAGAATCACCAGGAACTACAAGAATCACCAGGAACTAAAAGAATCACCAGGAACTACATGAATCACCAGGAACTAAAAGTATCACCAGGAACTACAAGAATCACCAGGAACTAAAAGAATCACCAGGAACTACAAGAATCACCAGGTACTAAAAGAATCACCAGGAACTAGAAGAATCACCAGGAACTAAAAGAATCACCAGGAACAAAAAGAATCACCAGGAACTACAAGAATCACCAGGAACTTCAAGAATCACCAGGAACTAAAAGAATCACCAGGAACTATACGAATCACCAGGAACTACAAGAATCTCCAGGAACTACAGGAATCACCAGGAACAAAAAGAATCACCAGGAACTACAAAAATTACCAGGAACTACAAGAATCACCAGGAACAAAAAGAATCACCAGGAACTACAAGAATCACCAGGAACTAAAAAAATCACCAGGAACTACAAAAATCATCAGGAACTACAAGAATCACCAGGAACAAAAAGAATCACCAGGAACTAAAAGAATCACAAGGAACTACAAGAATCACCAGGAACAAAAAGAATCACCAGGAACTAAAAGAATCACCAGGAACTAAAAGAATCACCAGGAACTACAAAAATCACCAGGAACTACAAGAATCACCAGGAACAAAAAGAATCACCAGGAACTAAACGAATCACCAGGAACTACAAGAATCACCAGGAACTAAACGAATCACCAGGAACTAAAAGAATCACCAGGAACTACAAAAATCATCAGGAACTACAAGAATCACCAGGAACAAAAAGAATCACCAGGACCTACAAGAATCACCAGGAACTACAAGAATCACCAGGAACTAAAAGAATCACCAGGAACTACAAAAATCACCAGGAACAGAGAATCACCTAGTGCCACTCAACCATTGTATATTACCCAAGAGACTAAATTATGATGTTTGTGGTAATGGTCTCTGGGTGTGTGATATTGAGAGGAAACAACTTATTACAGGTTCATGGCCTTTACACACACACACACACACACACACACACACACACACACACGTATACGTTTATTACACACACACACACACACACACACACACACACACACACGCACAAGAATCGTATCAACATTGGCCCCATAATTTCACCCCAATAAGTAATTTATAAGCATCTTGTTAGTTACTTACAATACGGAATAACAAAAACACTCCTGATTGGAAAAAGCACAATTGTACTCTGATTATAATACGTCTATAGGAGACAGACAGACAGAGATACAGATAGATATATAGATAGCTTTAGTATACGATGGAAAACTGTCAGAAATAAAGAAAACATCCACAAATCATCAAATAGTTCAACTTTTCTTATTGTTTTGGTGTTTTATGCTCGTAAACCAGACGTATGGCGACTTTGGTCTCATGGTGGAGTAACACAGAGTTGAATAAAGTAGGAGGATAGCAAACTTTTTTTTTTAACATGTCTTAGAAATATCTCGGAAATCACTATGATAATTCTACAACTATTAATTAAAAACAATCTCACCACAACACCTTGACACAAAAGCAACTGAACAACCTCTAGACCCCACAACAGAAGAACGCTGCATCGAGCTCACACGACGATCTGGTCAACAAAACAATAGCGCAGCAAAACCCAAACGAGAAGGCGAATCTATATATTTTTATTTTAAAGGCGAGAGAACGATAAAGAAATTGACAGGTGCATGTTAGAGCGTCGGTCGGGTCACACCTGGGGAAAAACGGGGACGTCACCTTGTATAATCTGTTAGGTATTGTGAGACCCCGTGTGCTTCACCTTACACTGCCTAAATCATGTTGAACGGTGGCTGTGGCTGTCACCTTGATGGAGTGATATATGGGAGAGGGAGACGAGTATTCCTCTATTGTATTGTGGGGGAGAGACACGCATTCCTCTATTGTATTGTGGGGGAGAGACAAGCATTCCTCTATTGTATTGTGGGGGAGAGACACGAACATTCCTCTATTGTATTGTGGGGGAGAGACACGAACATTCCTCTATTGTATTGTGGGGGAGAGACACGAACATTCCTCTATTGTATTGTGGGGGAGAGACACGAGCATTCCTCTATTGTGTTGTGGGGAAGAGACACGAGCATTCCTCTATTGTATTGTTAGGGAGAGACTCGAGCATTCCTCTATTGTGTTGTGGGGGGAGAGACAAGAGCATTCCTCTATTGTGTTGTGGGGGAGAGACACGAGCATTCCTCTATTGTGTTGTGGGGGAGAGACACGAGCATTCCTCTATTGTGTTGTGGGGGAGAGACAAGAGCATTCCTCTATTATGTTGTGGGGGAGAGACACGAGCATTCCTCTATTGTGTTGTGGGGAAGAGACACGAGCATTCCTCTATTGTGTTGTGAGGGAGAGACACGAGCATTCCTCTATTGTGTTGTGGGGGAGAGACACGAGCATTCCTCTATTGTGTTGTGGGGGAGAGACACGAGCATTCCTCTATTGTGTTGTGAGGGAGAGACACGAGCATTCCTCTATTGTGTTGTGGGGGGAGAGACAAGAGCATTCCTCTATTGTGTTGTGGGGGGAGAGACACGAGCATTCCTCTATTGTGTTGTGGGGGGAGAGACACGAGCATTCCTCAATTGTGTTGTGAGGGAGAGACAAGAGCATTCTTCTATTATGTTGTGAGGGAGAGACACGAGCATTCCTCTATTGTGTTGTGAGGGAGAGACAAGAGCATTCTTCTATTATGTTGTGGGGGAGAGACACGAGCATTCCTCTATTGTGTTGTGGGGGGAGAGACAAGAGCATTCCTCTATTGTGTTGTGAGGGAGAGACAAGAGCATTCTTCTATTATGTTGTGAGGGAGAGACACGAGCATTCCTCTATTGTGTTGTGAGGGAGAGACACGAGCATTCCTCTATTGCGTTGTGGGGGGAGAGACAAGAGCATTCCTCTATTATGTTGTGGGGGAGAGACACGAGCATTCCTCTATTGTGTTGTGGGGGGAGAGACACGAGCATTCCTCTATTGTGTTGTGGGGGGAGAGACACGAGCATTCCTCTATTGTGTTGTGAGGGTCTATTGTGGTGGGGAGAGACAAGAGCATTCCTCTATTGTGTTGTGGGGGAGAGACAAGAGCATTCCTCTATTATGTTGTGGGGGAGAGACACGAGCATTCCTCTATTGTGTTGTGGGGGAGAGACACGAGCATTCCTCTATTGTGTTGTTGGGGGGAGAGACACGAGCATTCCTCTATTGTGTTGTGGGGGGAGAGACAAGAGCATTCCTCTATTGTGTTGTGGGGAAGAGACACGAGCATTCCTCTATTGTGATGAGGGGGAGAGACACGAGCATTCCTCTATTGTGTTGTTGGGGGGAGAGACACGAGCATTCCTCTATTGTGTTGTTGGGGGGAGAGACACGAGCATTCCTCTATTGTGTTGTGGGGGAGAGAGAAGCATTCCTCTATTGTGTTGTTGGGGGGAGAGAGAAGCATTCCTCTATTGTGTTGTTGGGGGGAGAGACAAGCATTCCTCTATTGTGTTGTGGAGGAGAGACACGAGCATTCCTCTATTGTGTTGTTGGGGGGAGAGACACGAGCATTCCTCTATTGTGTTGTGGGGGAGAAAGAAGCATTCCTCTATTGTGTTGTGGGGGAGAGACACGAGCATTCCTCTATTGTGTTGTGGGGGAGAGACACGAGCATTCCTCTATTGTGTTGTGGGGGAGAGAGAAGCATTCCTCTTTGTTGTAGGTGAAGGTGAGGGGTGACAAGTCTCTCTCTGTAATGTTGTGGGGGAGACGAGCCTTCCTATATTGCGTGATGTGTTGCAGTGTTAACCCTTCTTCTAACGCCTTTGTGTTGTTGAGTTGTGTTGCAAAGGAACAACTCAACTATGCCAGTGATCTATACGGAGAACAATTCTACTATTAGCGTATGTGTGTGTCATTGTGTTGTAAAGAGACGAAACACTCTCGTATGTTTTGTTGTTTCATGTGCGGCTGCAACACTTTCCTTTGTTGTGTTACCTAACAGCCGCCACACGGTACTCTATCGGAGAGTTGACAGTCTAAACACAAGTCCGTATGTTGTTGTGTTGGAGGTCCACATCATCCCAGTGTTGTGTGGGCTGGTCGCGTGACGCCACCAAACAAAGCACCAGCTGACCTTTAGGGATTCGTTTACCATTTTCAAACACTGTATAAAACATTGACTACACTCCCAGGTTCCGAGGCTACAAAATAAACTTATGTATATAAATAAATGAAAATCACCAGTCTTGATGGAACCTTTTACTTCTATCCTTTAAAGTTTTGTAATAATCATTTGACTAGAGATGTAATAATGTTTTAACACCTTATTTTTTTGCACTCTCCCAAGTCTTTTCCTGTTATAATGTACGATGGACGGAATAAAGAGAGAGAAAAAAGCTCTGCTGTGATATTCCTTTTCCACAAGACCCAAGACTCAACCATCACCAGTACCTCCATCCCCACTAACAACACTTGACCCCATGCTATCCACTCATTCACTCACATCACAACCCCTATAACAGTCAATAGAAACACACAAACAAACCTATTACAACAGAACACATCAATAAGCCCATGTAAATGTCTATGGTTCTGACCCATCACATTTCATTTATTTCTACCTTGTGTAAATTTCACGATGAAATATAATGGGGGATATTTTTTTTTTACACGGGAGATAATTCATTGGTTACACAGCACACTATAGTGACCACCACCACGTCCTCCCACACACCTCCCACCACGCCCACACACCTCCAACCACGTCCCCCCCCCACACAGCTCTTACAACCACCAGGTCCCCCCCACACACCTACCAACACCACCACGGCCCCTCGCATATCAACCATCACACAAACTTATCACCAGTCTGTCTGCCCTCACACGCCGCCTCCCACCAACTAGTGTCTCCCCTCCTCTCCTACTTACACTCATACAATGGCACCCTCCCCTCTCCCCACCCTACCTCACCCCTCTTCTCTAGCCAAACAATGAAAGTCAACTACCCCACATCCCTCCCTCTTTCGCCTATGTCCTAGCACACCTCCTACCCCCATCCTTTACACACCCCCCATCCTTTACTCCTACCCCCTATCCTCACACCACGCCCACACGTTCTCCACCTCCCACTACGCCCACACGTTCTCCACCTCCCACCACGCCCACACGTCCTGCACTCCCATCACGCTCACATGTCTTCCACCTTGAACCACGCCCACACGTCTGTCAGGCCACGCGAGTCAACATAATTTTAACCCAACACAAAAAAAAGATAACGAGATAAAAATAAAATATAATGACTAATAATCTATATATATAAAACAAAGAAGTATGTGTGTGTGTTTGTGTGTGTTTGTGTGTGTGTGTTTGTGTGTGTGTTTGTGTGTGTTTGTGTGTGTGTCCTCACGAGAATCTCGGAAACTACTTTACCGATCTGTAGTGATGATGGATGGTGTTATATGTAGTGATGATGGATGGTGTTATATGTAGTGGTGGTGATGACGGTGGTAGTGACAGTGGTAGTGGTGGTGATGGTGATAGCGGCATGTTTGTGGTGATAGTGGTAGTGGTAGAGACTGGTTGATAGTAGTGATGGTGGAGGTAATGATGATGGTGGTAGTAGTGGTGGTAGTGATGATGGTGGTAGTAGTGATGGTAGTGATGGTGGTGCTATATGTAGTGATGATAGATGGTGTTATATATAGTGATGATGAATGGTGTTATATGTAGTGATGATGGATGTTATATGTAATGATGATGGATGGTGTTATATGTAGTGATGATGGATGATGTTATATGTAGTGATGATGAGTGGTGTTATATGTAGTGATGATTAGACAATAAAATAATAACAGTTTATTGCTAAAAAAATATACTTTGCTGTACCGTTGTAGTGAAAAACATGGTGGAACTTACATACACCGTTAATGAACTATTGATGGAAGAAGAAGTTTTGGGGACTGAACAGTGAGACAATGTGGAGCCTCCAGGAGGGTGGCGTCCTGCCGTGGCCTAGCGGATGAGCCGCCCAAAGGGCGGCGATTCTGATAGTAAAAATAAAATATAGATATAAAAATTAAAAATAGTTAATGGTAGTAGTCGTAGTAGTCGCATGTCACCGTAACCTAGCTCTCGATGCTGCACACAGGAGGAACGAGAACGACAAGAGAAGGGCATATGGGGAGAGAATTCAAAACGTTGATCAAGGCAGCTTCACTCCTCTAGTGTTCACAACCTCTGGTGGGATGGGCCCAAGTGCAAGATGTTTCTATGCCAGACTCGCGGAGTTGATCTCCGAACAGAAGCAGCAGCCCAGAAGTTATGTTACAGCCTGGATGAGATGTCGACTGTCTTTCTCTCTCCTTCGGTCGGCTTTGCTTTGCCTCAGGGGAACGAGAGCTTCTGCCCCTACCCCGACAACTGCTGTAGATATTGACTATGAGGCTACAGTCACTGAATGCCGCATGGATCTGCGGCTCAACTAATTTAACACAGATAGGATAGCTTCTTATGTATTAGGATATTTAATATTAAGGTAAATAAATGGTGGCGAAGGTGTGGCTATTGGGGGAGGCTGGAGGCCACTTTAAAAAAAAAAAAAAAAAAAAAGTAGTAGTAGTAGTAGTAGTAGTAGTAGTAGTAGTAGTAGTAGTTAGTTGTAACAATAAACTGGAACCAAACTTATTATAAACTTTGGGTAAAATTTAAGTAAATCTACACTATAATATTAAGAGTAACAACATTAAATAAAACATGGATGATGTGTGTACCCTTAGAGACCCACGTCCTGGGGTTTAGGTTAGGTTAGGTTAGGTTAGGTTAGGTTAGGTTCTGCATGGTTAGGTTAGTTCAGTTCAATTTAGGTTCTGTATGGTTAGGTTAGGTTAGGTTAGGCTAGTTTAGTTCAGTTTAGGTTCCGTATGGTTATGACAGGACAGGATAGGTCAGGTTAGAAGTAAGAGGAAACAATGAACTGAACATAAACTGAACACTAAAGAGATAACAGGAGACAATGTTCAGGTTAATCTATGCAACTGTAATGAACCTTCAGCAGAGAGAGAGAGAGAGAGAGAGAGAGAGAGAGAGAGAGAGAGAGAGAGAGACAGAGAGAGAGAGAGAGAGAGAGAGAGAGAGAGAGAGAGAGAGAGAGAGAGGGGGGGGGGGGACTAAAACGGGTGATCTTTGCCTGGCATTTGAACTGGTGACGTCAGAATTTTCCAGCTGTGTAGGAGCGCGACTCAACCATCCCTGATTCATGGTCGCTAACAAACGCCTGGACCGATCCTGCCTCGTTCACCTGAAAAGCCTATACCGCCTACACCCTGCACAGCCTACACCCCTTATACACCTTGCACAGCCCACAGCCCTCACCCCTTAGATACCCTGCACAGACTACACCCTACACAGACTGCACCCTGCACAGACTACACCCTACACAGACTACACCCTATACAGACTACACCCTGCACAACACAGTATTTGAAGAATGTACAACAAATCTTTAATGACGTCAGCACAGGAAACGCACAACACACTGAGTACTTAGCCCTCGAGTACTCAAGGAATATAAAATAGTACTCAGGAAGTTTAAAATATTTTACTCATTGGGTTAAAACTATTTTAACTCAAAAGAGCTATGCCACCATACTCATAAGACGTCAAGTCACCGAAATCAATGGGATTAAATCAACGCCCACACGGAGATAAAAACCACGTGTCCCAATAAAAACCACACAGGCATACTCAATCAAATGCTCTGATAATAACAATAAAAAATTCAATCCCCCCAAAAACCAGGAGATTAAACATTTCAAAACCAGACGAATCTCCCCCACATATATTAATTAATGAGAACTAGAGAGAAAAAAAAATGTTGAGAGAGAGAGAGAGAAGAGAGAGAGAGTCAAACATCAGCACTTCAGTTCCCTTAGCTATCAATACAAGATCCACTCAGAGTATAACATAACAAACAAGCAAAATCTCTCACCTTTACAGAGATTCATAGCCAATATGTTAATAATACAAACTTCATGGCATTTGTAGAACCCCCCTCTCTCTCTCTCTCTCTCTCTCTCATCTGATCTACACCACCATTGATCAGGAAGGAGGGTATTTTCAACACCCTCTATGACCCTCTGCCTGGGTACGTCAACTTTACCTTCTGTAGCGTCAAAACACCCAAAGTCTCAACTCCACTAGACATACACATGAAATTTAAGTTATATGCCAATCTAAATATACTGTAAATATTTTCTATAATGTTCAGTTTCTATTTTCGTTTCTATGATAATAATTTTCATGTTTTTAATTTCTTTCATTTTTGTCTCATGCCAGTGTATTATGTGTTCATGTGTGTGCGTTATTGTGTGTACATGTGTTTTATTGTGTACATGTGTGTGTTAGTGTGTGTACATGTGTGTTATTGTGTACATGTGTGTGTTAGTGTGTGTGTAGAGTCAGCCACAAGAATAAGTATACACCTACGGTTCGTATTTGCGACAATATCTGGTAACACTGTCCTGAACAACAGATAAAATTACAAAATGACCTGTAATTTATGTTTTATTCCTTCATATATGTTATAAATACATTTGTTGTGAATGTTTTACTAGTGACTTGTGTTTATATTACAAGTAATGAATTGACGACTGGGATTGCAGGTATCGTACAGCTCCCTCCTCCTCCCCCACTTTTTCTTTTACCCTACTTTTTTTTACTGATGTTTGGATTAGTAAAGGAAGGAAGAGGAGTAAATAGAAGAATAAAGAAGGGGAAACAGAAAAGAGTTAGAGATAACAGGTGGGGGGGAGCTGAGTTTCATCATACGTCTGGATGCGCAGTTTCAACGTTACCAGATCATTTTCGGACCTTACAGCTACAGTGTGTGTACATGGCCGACTGTACACGTGTGAGTGTTATTGTGTGTGTGTACATGTGTCTGTATTACTGAATATGCACATGTCTGTGTTATTCTGTGTGTATGACCAACAGAAGAAGAGGTCACACAGCCTCATCTATTCCCTGACCTTCTGCAACACCTCATTATTAACACCACCACAACACACCACAAAATTCTAAAAATCACTGGTCAAAAGTTAGCGTCATGAGAGAGAGAGAGAGAGAGAGAGAGAGAGAGAGAGAGAGAGAGAGAGAGAATACACACATGAAGTTCTCTATATACACAAGGTGGTGGAAAAGTCTCTGTGTACCTGTAAGAATAATAACAATACAGTATAGTTCTATGTTACACTATACACTTTAACCAGGAAAAACAGGGAGTTCTCGATCACCTTGTATATATAGAGTACTACATATGTTTACCCTCTCTCTCTCTCTCTCTCTCTCTCTCTCTCTCTCTCTCTCCATCAGGTGTTAACAGTAGCCATAAATTAACCCAATCAATGAAGCTCAAGTGACCCAAAATACTTATCTAAATATCACATCCTTGAAGACCGTTTTGTTCACCTAACCACACAATATCGACAAGGCTAAGAGACTCCACAACTATTTTCTATAGGAAGGGTAATTTCTCAATCTTCCCGTAATGGTCTAATACTACTATTTTTCTCGATAAAAGGTAATATATTTCTTGTTTTATTATTACGTTACGTTATGATAAAAACAGTTACTGAATCAACTTGTTTTGTCCACTCAAATGCACGAATCAGTAAGAAAGAAAGACATTAAATTACAGTTTCCTCTTACGGTTTGTATTTCGGGTTTATATTCCAATAATATGTGTGGACGATTACAACACGTATCTATTAACACTAAACGTGACATAAACCTGGAATACTGACTTAACTAAACCAAACAAACCTAATCTGTTAACCATGTCTTCCCCTCTACACTCAGTGCCACGGGTCTTCCCTCTACATCCAGTGCCACGGATCTTCCCTCTACACACAGTGCCACGGGTCACCCCTCTACACAGTGCCACGGGTCACCCCTCTACACAGTGCCACGGGTCACCCCTTTGCACAGTGCCACGGGTCACCCCTCTACACAGTGCCACGGGTCACCCCTCAGCACAGTGCCACGGGTCACCCCTCTACACACAGTGCCACGTGTCACCCCTCTACACAGTGCCACGGGTCACCTCTCTACACAGTGCCACGGGTCACCTCTCTACACAGTGCCACGGGTCACCCCTCTACACACAGCGCCACGTGTCACCCCTCTACACAGTGCCACGGGTCACCCCTCTACACAGTGCCACGGGTCACCCCTCTACACAGTGCCACGTGTCACCCCTCTACACAGTGCCACGGGTCACCTCTCTACACAGTGCCACGGGTCACCCCTCTACACAGTGCCACGGGTCACCTCTCTACACAGTGCCACGGGTCACCTCTCTACACAGTGCTATCCATCATCATCACACTAATAGTGTCAATAAAGAGAGTAACTATTGCCTTTTCGATGGTAGATCTAGGTCATGATGGGGAGGGGAAGCAGTGGGGAGAGGGGGGATGGGAGGAGGGAGGAGTGGGGAGGAGTGGGGGGAGGAAGATGTGGGGGGGAGTGGGGGAGGGACGCGAGGAATGGGGAGGGGGCTAGAAGTGGGGAGGGAGGCATGGAGTGGGAAGAGGAGAGAGGAAAAGGGGAGTGGAGAGGGGAGGTGGAATGGAGAAGGGGGAGGTGGAGTGGGGAGGGAGGGGTAGGGGGAGGAGGAGAGGAGTTAGAAGGAAGAGGATTAAGGGAAATATTAGGAGAAGCGGAGATGAAGAGAGGAAGAGTGGGGAAGGAAAATGGAATTGGAAGAAGAATAGAATGGGGAGCCAGAGAAGGAATGGGGAGCTATCCGGGGAGGTAAAAATGAAGGGGGAGAAGAGAAATGTACGGGAATAGGAAGGACGTGTATGGGGAGGGGAGCTGGGGAAGGGAAGAGAGCTGGGGAAGATGAGGGAGGGGCGGGGAGAGGCTGAAGTGAGAGAGGTGGCCAGATAGCAGAGGAGCACCTGTGAGCCGCGAGGTTGGGCAAGGCAAGTAACCAGACAGACAGACATCATATTCCTCACCTTTCACCTCTCCTACCTACCTGGAGGGTGTCTGGGGGGTAGTGACTCTCATTACCTGGGCAGAAGGAGAGTTCGATGCACGACTTTGCTCCTTTACTTCTCTGTTGCGTCTCTAATGCGATGTTATGGAGTCGGATTTTACTTTTTTTTTAACTGATATTATATATTTTTTTCTTTTTAACTTGGTCTAAGGTTATATTATATTTATCATGTTTCTTTTGTGGTGTCGTGAACGATACCTGGCCTTAACGAGAGAGAGAGAGAGAGAGAGAGAGAGAGAGAGAGAGAGAGAGAGAGAGAGAGAGAGAGAGAGAGAGAGAGAGAGAGAGAGAGAGAGGTATACCGCCTTCAATGTAAACACGATTTTTAACCTTTAGTTCACCTTTGAATGATAGTTGAGCGTGACGTCACCATAAGAATAACAGCTAACCTTAATACTATCGAACTATAACCAGTACCTTCCCCTAATGTCATCCGATAAGCGAGAAGTCTCAGTTAAAAACAACTCCCTCATGACTGGTGGACCTATTCCCGTCAAGTCAGAAAACGGAGGTTCTGGTCAGATTAGATCGTTCCCTTATAGAATTCAGAACCTGAACACCAATAACAACTAACAGTATTTTTTAGCACTGGGAAAACTATTACACAAGTCCCTGCCGGATTATAACTAACAATAACGCGTCTGGGTATTTGTAGGTGACTGCCGACCAACTCCCTACACAGGTAATACGTGAGGCAGGGGACGTGTGGATGGTGACACGTGAGGCAGGGGACGTGTGGATGGTGACACGTGAGGCAGGGGACGTGTGGATGGTGACACGTGAGGCAGGGGACGTGTGGATGGTGACACGTGAGGCAGGGGACGTGTGGATGGTGACACGTGAGGCAGGGGACGTGTGGATGGTGACACGCCCTGGACTGGAGCCCCGCTAACATGTGTTGGCCATTGAGTCACTGTGAGGGTCTGTGAGTGTTCGGGTTAACTGGTAACTGTGAGCTATATCTTACTTTTCCTTTAACAGTCATCTTCCCATAAATACCTAGACTGCCCTGTTAACAGTAAACCAATAACAACTTTTTGACTGCCATATTGACAGTCAACCACCAAAACACACTTGACTGCCCAGTTAATGGTCAACCAAAAAAATATGACTGCCCCCGATAACAGTGCAGTTAACTATGAACGGTATCCAGCTCGTGTTCAATACTGTCAACCAAAAATTACACCTGACTGTCCAGTTATCGTAATTAAATCACTATGTTTGACTATCCTGCAAACTGTTAACCTATAGATATTTACATTCAATCATTATTATTACGACGAGAAAATAAATATATTGAAAACTATACATTCAACCAACCATCTCTCCTCTTCTCACACACACACACACACAGTACACTCCCTGACCTTAGGCCACATCACCCTCAACTTTCCCTGGTAATTCCCCAAAAGAGAGAGAAAAGAAACAGAAAAAAAGAGAGAACGAGAGAAAAGGTGAGATAAACTCTCCGCACCCACACGCCAACCTTCAACCCAAGGTGTGTGTCAAGCGTTACACCACCACCAGGACTCCGATCTCTTGGTGATGTGTTCAGTATAAAAGAACAAATCAGACTTTCAAGAATAGGTTGACGAACTCCCATGGTTCTCGATAAACACGACAACACTGAGGGGGTTTCCATAGAAGGCTTCAAACACTGAGGGGGTTTCCATAGAAGGCTTCAAACACTGAGGGGGTTTCCATAGAAGGCTTCAAACACTGAGGGGGTTTCCATAGAAGGCTTCAAACACTGAGGGGGTTTCCATGGAAGGCTTCAAGGAGGTACTGCAGAGGACGGAGGCATTTTTGTTGTTTTATGAGTTTCACTGAGGCATCGCATCTTAAAGGCATCATATAAGGCATGGCACAATAAAGGCATCGCATCTTAAAGACATTACATCTTAAAGGCATGGCACCATAAAGGCATCGCATCTTAAAGGCATCACATCTTAAAGGCATGGCACCATAAAGGCATCGCATTTTAAAGGCATCGCATCTTAAAGGCATCGCATCTTAAAGGCATCACATCTTAAAGGCATGGCACCATAAAGGCATCGCATCTTAAAGGCATCGCATCTTAAAGGCATGGCACCATAAAGGCATCACATCTTAAAGGCATGGCACCATAAAGGCATCACATCTTAAAGGCATCACATCTTAAAGGCATCGCACCATAAAGGCATCACACCATAAAGGCATCGTATCTTAAAGACATCACATCTTAAAGATATGGCACCATAAAGGCATCGCATCTTAAAGGCATCACATCTTAAAGGCATTGCACCATAAAGGCATCACACCATAAAGGCATCTTAAAGGCATCATATCTTAAAGGCATGGCACCATAAAGGCATCGCATCTTAAAGGCATGGCACCATAAAGGCATCGCATTTTAAAGGCATCGCATCTTAAAGGCATGGCACCATAAAGGCATCGCATCTTAAAGGCATCACATCTTAAAGGCATCGTATCTTAAAGGCATCACATCTTAAAGGCATTGCACCATAAAGGCATCAAACCTTAAAGGCATCACATCTTTGAAGCATCAAAATTTAAAGGCATCGCACCATAAAGGCATCACACCATAAAGGCATCGCATCTTAAAGGCATCACATCTTAAAGGCATGGCACCATAAAGGCATCGCATCTTAAAGGCATCACATCTTAAAGGCATGGCACCATAAAGGCATCGCATCTTAAAGGCATCACATCTTAAAGGCATGGCACCATAAAGGCATCGCATCTTAAAGGCATCACATCTTAAAGGCATGGCACCATAAAGGCATCACATCTTAAAGGCATGGCACCATAAGGGCATCGCACCTTAAAGACATCACATCTTAAAGGCATGGCACCTTAAATGCATCGCACCTTAAAGGCATCACACCTAAAAGACACCACATCTTAAAGGCATTGCACCATAAAGGCATCGAACTTTAAAGGCATCACATCTTTGAAGCATCAAAATTTAAAGGCATCGCACCATTAATGCATCACACCATAAAGGCATCGCACCTTAAATCCATCGCACCTTAAAGGCATCACACCTTAAAGACATCACATCATAAAGGCATCGCACTTTAAAGTCATCACACCTTTAAGGCATCGCACCTTAAAAGACATCAACGTTGAGGCATCGCACCTTACAAGACATCACCGTTGAGGCATCGCACCATGAAGGCATCGCACCTTAAAAGACATCACCGTTGAGGCATCGCACCATGAAGGCATCGCACCTTAAAAGACATCACCGTTGAGGCATCGCACCATGAAGGCATCGCACCTTAAAAGACATCACCGTTGAGGCATCGCTGTCTCATAAAACTCTTTACGGAGACAAATGTGTTGGCACTGCAGGTACACAGCACACACACACACACACACACACACACACACACACACACGGGTGGCAGTACACAACATAACAAAAACATATGTAGAGGTCAACACGAAAAGGAGTAGGAATGGATGGAGGGAGGGAAGGATTAAGGAAGGAAAGGGAGGAGGAAAGGATCAAGGAAAGGGGGAAAGGAGGATTTGAGGAAAGAAGGAGGGTTTTGGGAAGGAGGAAAGAAACGGGGGATTACGGAAGGAAATATTCAGAAGATATTACTGATTAAGAAGAGAAGGATTAAGGAAGGAAGGATTAAGAGGGAGAAGGTTTATGGAAGGAAAGACTAAGGAGAGGGTTTAAGAAAAGGATGAGGGGGAAGGTTTGAGGAAGGAAGGAGGGAGGCTATAAGGAAGGAAGGAGGGAGGATATAAGGAAGGAAGAAGGGAGGATATAAGGAAGAAGGAAGGTTTTAAGGAAGGAAGGAAGGAGGATATAAGGAAGAAGGAAGGTTTTAAGGAAGGAAGAAGGGAGGATATAAGGAAGAAGGAAGGTTTTAAGGAAGGAAGGAAGGAGGATATAAGGAAGAAGGAAGGTTTTAAGGAAGGAAGGAAGGAGGAAATAAGGAAGAAGGAAGGTTTTAGGGAAGGAAGGAGGGAGGAAGACGAGACGGATTAGGGCAAGAAGAAACCTCGAACAGAAAGGTCTTAAACCTCCCAATAAACCTGAATTAAACAATTACGTCAAGAAAATACAACCAAACAACGTCTTAAGCTCCAATCACAACCCCTAAGTCTAAAACTCCAATCACAACCCCTAAGTCTAAAACTCCAATCACAACCCCTAAGTCTTAAGCTCCAATCACAACCCCTAAGTCTAAAACTCCAATCACAACCCCTAAGTCTTAAGCTTCAATCACAACCCCCAAGTCTTAAGCTTCAATCACATCCCCTAAGTCTAAAACTCCAATCACAACCTCCAAGTCTTAAGCTTCAATCACAGCCCCCAAGTCTAAAACTCCAATCACAGCCCCTAAGTCTTAAACTCCAATCACAGCCCCAAAGTCTAAAACTCCAATCACAGCCCCTAAGTCTTAAACTCCAATCACAGCCCCTAAGTCTTAAGCTACAATCACAACCCCTAAGTCTTAAGCTTGAATCACAGCCCCTAAGTCTTAAGCTACAATCACAACCCCCAATTCTTAAGCTTCAATCACAGCCCCTAAGTCTTAAGCTACAATCACAACCCCTAAGTCTTAAGCTTGAATCACAGCCCCTAAGTCTTAAGCTACAATCACAACCCCCAATTCTTAAGCTTCAATCACAGCCCCTAAGTCTTAAGCTCCAATCACAACCCCTAAGTCTTAAGCTTCAATCACAACCCCCAAGTCTTAAGCTTCAATCACAGCCCCTAAGTCTAAAACTCCAATCACAGCCCCTAAGTCTTAAGCTTCAATCACAACTACAATTACAACTAAAACCCAACGTCTTAACAACATGCCAAAGACCACACAGGTGATATAAGGTTTACTTGTTTGTGAAGGTCTCAAGTAATAGACCCGACACACACACACTATTATTACACTTGAAACTTATAACTTGTGTGTGTGTGTGTGTGAGTATGAGTGTGTGTGTGTGTGTGTGTGTGTTGTGTTTGTGTGTGTGTGTGTGTTTGTGTGTGTGTGTTTGTGTGTGTGTGTTTGTGTGTGTGTGTGTTTGTGTGTGTGTGTGTGTGTGTGTGTGTGTGTTTGTGTGTGTGTGTGTGTGTGTGTGTGTGTGTGTGTGTGTGAGTGAGTATGAGTGTTTGTGTGTGTGTGTGTGTGTGTGTGTGTGAGTATGAATGTTTGTGTGCGTGTGTGTGTGTGTGTGTGTGTGTGTGTGAGTGTGAGTGTGTGTGTTTGTGTGTGTGTGTGTGTGAGTGTGTGTGTTTGTGTGTGTGTGTGTGTGTGTGTGTGTGAGTGTGAGTGTGTGTGTGTGTGTGTGTGTGTGTGTGTGCCGGGTTGATCAAGGATGAACCTCAACCTTCCTCCGTCTGATCATATTTTAACAATGATCTTTAGTTGATCTGATGTGATACTTGGTGTGATCTTGATCTTTGGCTGATCACTGCTGACAGTGATAATCCTGTTTCATGGTTGATCAAATTTATCAGTTGCAGCTGATCAATCGCTGATCCCCGATGATTTAACCTTAATGTCATCTTCGACTGTTCAAAACAAACTTCAATCACCGAGAGATCAAACTATAGCTTGATCCTCGGATGATCATACTAAACTTTTAATCTTCGACTGATCAAAAATAATTTTGACCCTCAACTTATCACTAACCTTCACTTTAAAATAAAATTAAAAACTTTAATCTTCATCTGATCAAAGCGAACCTTTATCTTGAGCTGATCAAAGCTAACCTTGATCTTGAGCTGATCAAAGCTAACCTTGATATTGAGATAACAAAAGCTAAATTTGATCTTGAGCTTATCAAAGTTAATACTGATACTCGGCTGATCACGTCGTATTCCTCAACTGAACAAACATTCTTTGTTCTTCATCCGATCCAAAATAAATTGTCTTCAGCTGATCAAACATTTTTTGTTTCTTAGTGATCAACCATAACCTTTCTTGATCAGATTAAATACGTATTTTTGCTCATGTGATCAATCAGTTTCTCGCCTGATAAACCTGGCAGTGACTTTCGGCTTATTGAACATCAACTAGATCTTGTGCTCACGAGAATTAACCTTTGCTGATGCTGGACCCCCACCCCCACCCCCACCCCCCCTCCACCCAAAAAAAAAGACCTGGTACAGACTTACTCAAAGTACTTGACATGACCTTAACGACCCAGTGCCACAGCCTTGACCCCGAAAACTTCCCCCCAGGATAAGTAACACAAGTAGAGGTGAACTTTACCTTTCTGTCGAAGCTGATGAAAATGTCGACTGTCCCTCGTCGACTGAGTGTAATCCTTGGGTTCTATACTATAAACTGTATATATATATCAGGGGAGGGGGCCACTGATCATTTACCAGTTAGTAAGCTCATTAACCGTCGTACTCTCACCATTACTCCAACACCAGGTAATTGGCTAATTAGGCATTCATCATTGCGACCATACATTACACACCATTGAATAACTGTTGTTGCTGTTTCTCTATTTTTCCTTTTCTCAATATATTCCAGTATGAATTATCTCTTTTCTCTTTACCAATTCCAGGTGTGACAAGGGCGGCGTATCATCCTCACTCGGCGGTGGTGGTGGTGGTGGTGTGTGGGATAACCCAGCGGAGTACAGTAGATGGGTGGGTTTGTCTGTCCCAAATACAACTAGGCTTGAGAGTATACTCCTCCTCCCCCACTTTCATGCCGTCACCACATCATCATCTTCCTCCTCCCCCCCCTCCGGCAGGGTCAGGGTCGGGTTGCCGTGTGCCACGACGAACGGGTCATGGGCAGAGCGAGGCCGGGCTAAGCGAGGCCAGGCTATTCGAGGCCGGGCCGTGCTGGACGCGAGTGCTCGTGCCGGGGGTCGGACAGTGAGTGCGGTACACCAGGCGGGACCAGCAGCAGCAATAGCAGCAGCAGCTTGGCACAGCGTGGCCCGGCCCACCCGTGGCCCGCCTAGCTCCTCCTCTTTCCTGCCTGATCAATATCTCGCCTGGTCCGCACCCCAGCAAGCACGCCACACGCACCGGTCCCTGCCCCGCCCCGCCCCGCCACCTGTGACCTGACCTGGCCCCTCCCACTCACCACCTCAACCAAGTCCGACTCGCGATATCCTTCGAACTCCCCATCACCAATCGCAGTTTTCACCCCGCTCCTCCCACTCCTGACCTAACCACACCCTAACAGACTGTAACTCTAACTTTGACCTCTCCCGCTCACCGGTGACCCCGCCTTTCGATCTTGTGACCCCAACTTATTAGTGACCCGATTGTGACCTCCCACGTCTGTCCTCATTTGGCCCTTTAACTTATGCCCCGCCTGACCATGACCCCCCTTCACCCCACCAGTCACTACACACACATACAAATCAAATATAAAAACAAGTGAGCAGTCTGCCACCTTCATTAACTTACTCCATATTAAATGCAGATGTTAACTGTCGGAGCTCACGAGTTACAGTCCCTT